>SMMQ01000234.1:0-14968 GCA_008271595.1 [Pythium] brassicae (nom. inval.) | reverse complement strand
CTCGCTGTTGAGCGCCGGACGGTGCTGTCGAGTGTCTGGAACGCACGTTGGAGGTCGCTGATACTGGCGGCGACCACGGGGCTCTCGTAGAAGTACGTACAAAACTGACCAAACGGGTGAGCGTGTCGTTTTCTTGCTGGAGATGGAAGTGTCGACCACGTTCGCTTCCAACGCACCTCCTTGAACGTGTTGCTCTTGTACACGATCGCCTCAGTCTCGAGCATCGGCGGAATGCTAAAGCTGCACACACGCAACATCGCCGCAGACGTGTGAGCGAAATCACCACGTGCTGCGAGTCGTGCCAGCGGAACGTAGCGGCAAGAGCCGCTCACTTGGCTTGCTGGGCGACAATGCGGAGTCGTGCGACGACGCGGTCGGCTGCCATGGCGTTTGCGATGCTGATTGACACACGCCGCACAGTCGACACAAATGAGCAGGTCCAGGAGCACGAGCCTGTGGTGCGTGAATGCGAACCTCTCGGATCGCGCGCTGCTCCGCGGCGACACGCTGTGATTGTCTTTTGTTTTCTGCATCTCTCCGTAGATGTCGTACGCCCGCGAGAGAAACTCTGTGGTACGTGATGATGATGCAGCATGAAAGTCAAACTCGTATCGACACAGCTTCCTCCTCCTTGCCCCCTCCCCATACTCTGCGTACCATTGTAGAAGAAGCATGCGCTGAACGCGACGAGAAAGGCTCGGAGGGTCGAGCGCGCGTGACTGCTGTCGTTGCTCTCTTTCAGGTGATACGCGCTTTGCAGCAACGTCTGTTTGGAGAAATCGCTGCACTGGTGCCGGATAAGCTCAGTAAAGTCGTCCAGCGTCAGCTCTACGAGCATCCGAGAAGGCATTGTCGTTTGTCTGTAAGCCTACAGGTCCCAGCAGTCCCCAAATCCACACAAACTCATCGTAGTCTGTGCGCTGTCGGCGTATGAACAACGCACGCATGCTTGGGTCGACACTAGAGAAGGTCTTGTGGAGCAGCGAGACGAACGCGATGCGGTTCTGCATCGTGCCGTTGATGAACTCGAAGGAGCGGCCGATCACGTGCGTTCCTTTCATAATGCTGGCGAAGTAGGCACCGATGAAAGTGGCAGGGTGCTCCGGACGCTGTTCTTGCAGCCGCTTGAGTAGATCCTCGATGAAGAACTGCACGCCTGACTGCTGGAGATAGTCGCCGGGCGAGAACGCTGATCCTGGTGTTTCTCGAGAGGAAAGCTGCGATGCAAGTCGCGATCGCGGTCCGCTGGCAGTGGAGACTGCAGCTGAGCTCGACGCATCTTGGTGACCGAGATTCGCGATGCGGAAGGCCTGTAGTACGATCTTCTCGGCGCGTAGACGGCTCATGCGTCTTGGTGGTGGTGGTGTGTTTGAAGCCATATTCGCGTCAGTGTGATGTGATGTCAATGGCCACGAAAGGTCGCGAGTTGGTATTCTCGCGTCGAATCAATAAGACGTGCGAAACGAGATTCGATTTATTGCCTTCAGCAAGCTTCTTCTGCGCACCAAGCTTCTTCACAGCACCGATCTACTTCAGCGCACATGACGCACACCCATACAAGTTCGGTTGCGTGGCTCGCGTGGGCAAATGCCGGGCTCTTCGCGGCGCAGCTTTACGTGAACGGCTTGCTCTCCCGGCGCATCGGCCCCATGTCGCGCCAACACGAGACGCTCATCACGCCGGCGCCGTACGCCTTCTCCATCTGGGGCGTCATCTACACGCTGCTCGCGCTCTTCGTAGTCGTGGACTGCGGCTGCCCGTCGCTCTCAATCTTCGCAACGGCGGTCGAGCGCGCGTCGCTGCTGCGCGCGGCGTTCGCGCTCACGTGCACCATGAACGTCGCCTGGGTTGCACTCTTCTCAAACGGCTATATCAACGCTTCCACGGGCGTGCTCGTCGTGCTCTGGCTCGCGCTCTTCACGCTCTACGCGCACATCCTGGCCGACCGCCGCGCGCGTGGCTTCTCGTTAGCGCGCTACCTGGTGGGCGAGCTGCCGATCGTGATGTATTTTGCGTGGACGTGCGCAGCGACGCTGATCAGCGTCGCGGTCACGCTGCAAGACTACGCGGAGGGGTTCCTCTCGCTCGCGGCGTATCTGATGCTGCTCGCGGTGCTCGCAGTCGCGGCGCTTTCGGCCGTGGTGTACGAGGGCGAGTTAGCGTTTGGGCTGGTCGCAGTGTGGGCTCTCGTCGCGATCGCGGTGAAAGAGCTGGAGCTGAAGCCGGACGCGGAGCGCACGAGCCTCAGCGTGCGCGCGAGCGCTGCGTTTGGCGCCGCGGTCATCGCTGCGTTCGTCGTCATCTCTCTCGTTCTTCGCATGGTGAATCGCCACAGGTGTGTGAGTGTGTGGGTGTGTGCGTGCGCCTGTGAGTAGGGGGCTCATGCTGATGGGTTCGTCGTTCTGTGTGGGCAGCGGGGACGAGCACGAGCGGCTGGAGCGCGCGATGCCGTTCTTGAGCGAGAAGAACGCGCTCCCGGACTACGGCAGCAGCACGTGAGCTTTTTAAAGACGCGCGTGGCCGCGAGCCACGACTCATGATCGTCGGCAATGACGTTCGAGGTCACTGACCGTGAGGGCCGTGAGGCAGAGAGGACGTTCAACCAACAAACAAGCTCACCTTCAACAAATCATGGTTTATTGTCCGCGCGGGAAATATACGTCCGCCTTATTTTCCGGTGGAATCTGTCGCATTCGCGATTTTACCAACAACTTCGCCAAGGAACTCGACTCGCACTCGCCTCGCTGTCGTGATGACTGCCTCGCCGACGCCGAACGTGCTCACGTCGCACTTGCCGGTGGTGAACGCCGGACTCTTCGCGCTGCAGCTCGTGCTGACGTGGGTCGGCTTCGCGCAGGGCAACGGCGCGCAGCAGCGCTACGAGACACTCATCACGCCCGCCCCGTACGCGTTCTCGATCTGGAGCCTCATCTACGTGCTCACGGCGGTGGCGCTCGGCGTGGACATTTTCCGCCCTGCGCTGTCGCTCTTCAACAGCTCGGCCAAGCCCAACGTCTTCCGCACACTCTTTGCGCTCTCGTGCGCCGCGAACGCCGGCTGGTGCCTGCTGTTCAACAACGACTTTGTGAACCTCGCGACGCTCGACATCTCGCTGCTCTGGCTCGTGCTGCTGCCGATCTACCTCTTCGCCAACTACGAGCGCCGTGTGAACGCGTTCCAGTGGAAGCAGTTCGTGGCGAGCGAGCTGGCGTTCCGCGTATACTTCGCCTGGGTCTCAGCGGCGACTGTGCTCAGCTGGACTGTTACGCTCCAGGAGATCGCGGGCGGCTACCTCTCGGTCGGCTCGTACATCACGTTGCTCACGATCCTCATCGTGCTCGCACTCACGGGTGTCGTGTACGGAGAAGACCCGGTGATCGGTCTCGTTGCGGTGTGGGTGCTCGTGGCGCTCGCGAGCAAGAGCGCGGCTGGCTTCCAGGGCGTCGACCGGGAGAACTTTGCGCGTATCCAGTCGGCTGCGGCACTCGGCGCTGGCGCCGTGCTCTCGATGATCGTCGTCTCGACCGTGCACCGCATCGTGACAATCCGTCTGTACGTGTCGAGTTGCCTTGTCAAGGTGTGTCGGTGTCTGGACAGAGCACCACGGGACTGATTCTCGTCGTTCACATGTGTGTGTTGCGAGCAGGAACCGCGCGGCGTCGCTCGTGGCGAACCCCCCGAAGCGCGGCTACCGCAGCTACGGCGCCGTGAAGACTGGGAGCCCTTGAGCAGCGTTGCGTGGGCAAAGCCAATCGCTCGACCCGCTGGGTTACCAAGCTGAAGAAGGTGCCCGCCTCCGTATCTCCTCTTTTTGCCGTCGTGATTTGGCACGGCTTGCATGAGTGCATACCAATCACAGTGTCCGAAGAAAACGAGCGATCCTTGGTTGATGGTTGTCAAGGTCTCGACAAGTCGTGTGCCTGCCAACAAGGCTTTTGAACGGCTTCCAACCCGAGCAACAGCTTTCGAGTACCAGTACTGTGATTTTTCCCAAGAAGAAAGCCACACTTTTGGCTGTGGATTCGTCATTTTTTCTGGCACAGTGATAATGAAAACAGCTTCTTCGCACAAGTCGTTTGAACAGAGCGCCATGGAAACCAACCAGATGAGCTCGCCGCCGGCTCGACTCGCGTACGCGAACGTGGTGCTGTTCGCGCTGCAGCTGCTCGTGAACGCCAAGCAGAACGCGTTCTCGCCGTCTGCAGAAAGCGAGCGCTACTTCTCCGACTCGCCAACGCGCCCCGCCGCCTTCGCGTTCCTCATCTGGCCGCTCATTTACGTCTTCGTGGCGCTCCTGGTGGTCACAGACGTACTCTGCCCGCGCCTCACGTTCTATGCGCGCGCGCGCCGCGCAACATTCCTGCGCGCTTGCTTCGCCACTTCGTGCGTCGCGAACACGCTCTGGATCGCGCTCTTCAACTGGATACGGTTGCCGACGGTTGCGGCGCTGGACATCGCGCTGCTCTGGCTTGCGCTGCTGCCACTCTACCTCTTCGTGAACAAACCACCAGCAGCAACGACGCGATCGTGGGCGCAGCTTGTGCTCAGCGAGCTGGCAGTGCGGCTTTACTTTTCGTGGGTGAGCGTGGCGGCGCTACTGAACGTCGCGATCGCGGTGCAGTCTCTGTGCGGCGGGTTCCTTTCGCTCGGCGCATATATCGCCATGCTCGCAGTGCTCGCGGTGGTCGTGCTTGCTGGCGAAGTGTACGGACGCGACCCTGTGATCGGCTCTGTGGGAGTGTGGGCGCTGGTGGCGCTGGCTGTGCGCAGCGACGGGAACTTCGACGGTGCCACGCAGGAAGTGTTCTTGGAGCTTCAGGCATGCGCGACGCTCGGCGCGTCGCTCGTCGCCTCATTCCTCGTGATGACTGCGCTGCGTCGTGCTGTGTGTCCGCGCAAAAGGTGCGTCGTTGTAGGATCCGATCGACAGCGGTGCAGGCGTGGTAGGTTGATGATATTTTGCTGACGAGCGCTGAGCAGGTGGTATGACCAGGATGAAGCGGACACCTGCAAGCCGCTGCTGTCGTGAAGATATCTACGCAGAGCGGCAAGAGTGTCGTGTAGATCTATCTACACAGCGCGGCAGGAGTGTCGTGTTGATCTTCGCAAGCGGCAAGAATGGCCATGCATGGGTGGGTGCACTTTTCATGTGTAAAAATCAGGTGCAGATTATCTTCCAACCAAACGCGGAGACTCAGCTAAAGTCCTCCAATCCGCGCACTTCCTCGGCTCCACCAAAGTTTTACTGGGGCAGTGGCTATCATCATGGACAATCGACTAAATGACAGTGCGGAGATCAATCACACCAGTGCATTTCAAGATCCTCCAGCGAATCCGCAAGTCGACGCCGCTGCCAGCCAGCCAGCCGTCATGAATTCGCCGCTGCAGCACCACCTGCCGCACATCAATGCCGCGCTCTTCGTGGTGCAGCTGCTCGTGAACGCCAACATGAACGCGTTTGGAGCGCGCGACGCGCATCCAGCGACTCCCGACGTGCCCATCGCGCCAGCGCCGTTCGCGTTCCTCATCTGGCTTGTGGTGTACGCGTTCGCCGCCAGCACGGTCGCTGTCGACGCCTTCTTCCCGCAGTACTCGTTCTTCAACTACACGGCGCACTCGGCGCTGTACCGCCGTTACTTCATGCTCTCGTGCATCACCAACCTGGCGTTCGTGGTCTTCAACAACTGGCTCGGGGCCACGCACCTCGCCACCCTCGACCTCTTCCTGCTCTGGGGCTCGCTGCTGCCGATCTACCTTGTGCTCGTGCGCCACCCGCCCAAGCACCCGCTGCGTCCGTGGGTGCACTTCTTCGCCAGCGAGTTCTCGATCCGCCTGTACTTCGGCTGGGTGAGCGCCGCTGCGCTGCTCATGGTCGCCGTCTCGCTCCAGCAGCTGCACGGCGCCTACCTCGGCTTCAGCGTGTACGTGTTCCTGCTCGCACTGCTGCTCACGCTCGGCACGTCGGCGTTCGTGTACGGCGGTGAACCCGTCGTGGGGCTCGTGGTGTCGTGGACGCTCGTGGGCTTGGCGGTGCGTGACGACACATTCCCGGGCAGCACGGAGCGCGACTTTGAGAAGCTGCAGGCGGCCGCTGCGCTCGCCGCGCCAGTCATCCCGGCCGTCATCTTCATCGACGCCGCACGCAAGGTGTATGTGTACTGGAAGAGGTGCGACTCTAGCGCGGTGGGTGGTACCTTGTGTGGAAGGAACACAAGTGGTTCGGAGTGCGCTAACGCTCTCTCCGTTCTCAGCCGGAAGGCGAGCGATGTGGAGCTCATCAAACCCGTGTCAGCGTTCCAGACCAGCGCAGACTACGGCACCGTGTAGTTGCTCCCGTTCCCGCCTGCTGCTCCTCTTTCCCGTCCTTCTTCAGGCAGTTGGGGCCGCGGCGCGTACGTGTCGCCCACTGCCTCCTCTAACGGCGCAATACACGTCTTCGTTTCACTGTGGCCAAGGCACAAAGGGCTCCACTTGTCGTGGTTGAGCAGCGGTTGGGCACTGTGCACTCTCGCAACTGGCGCTTCAAGCGCATGTCCCTCCTCTTCCTCTCGCCTCGCTCACTTGTCGTTATGCGGCAGTACGAAATCCTCAGCACGAGACGCAGACCGGGCATGGAGGCGTCGTGGTTCGCGTTGCTCAANCGCGGCGCTCTTCGCCGTGCAAGCTGGCGTCAACATCGCCTACGCGCACTGCTTCGTGCAGCTGGCGCCTCACGCATGGGCTTCGCTCGCTGTTGAGCGCCGGACGGTGCTGTCGAGTGTCTGGAACGCACGTTGGAGGTCGCTGATACTGGCGGCGACCACGGGGCTCTCGTAGAAGTANTGCAGCGCTCTTCGCCGTGCAAGCTGGCGTCAACATCGCCTACGCGCACTGCTTCGTGCAGCTGGCGCGCGAGTACGAGACGCTCATCGCGCCGGCGTCGTTCGCGCTGAGCATCTGGATCCTCATCTACGCGCTCGAGGCGCTGCTCGTGCTCACGGACGTGTTCTACCCGCAGTACTCGCTGTACGCCGACGCGACGCAGCCCGCACAGCTGCGCACGTGCTTCGCGGTCACGTGCATTGCGAACACGGCGTGGGTGATCCTGTACGTGAAGCATTCGGTGCACGGCGCGACCGTGATGATCTTCGTGCTCTGGCTCGCGCTGCTTCTGCTCTACATCTACTCGGTGAACGACCGCAACTCGCGCGGAGCGATGGACTGGCGCCAGTACGTCTGCAACGAGCTCCCGGTGGCGCTCTACTTTGCGTGGGTCTCAGCGCTCGCGTTCAATCACCTCGCGATCTCGCTTCAGTCCGCGCGCGGCGGCTTCCTCTCGGTCTCGACCTACGTCGTGCACCTCTGCATCGTGATCACGTTTGCGATCATGGCGGTACTGTACGCGAAGGACCCGGTCTTCGTACTCGTGACGATCTGGTACCTCGTCGCTGTCGCTGTCAAAGACGTGAGCTTCCCGGGGAAGATCATGTGCGCCGACATGAGTGTGCGCGCGTGCGCTGGCGAAGGCGCTGGGATCGTCGGCGTGCTCCTCCTGCTCTCGACGTTCTACATGACGTTTTACGAGAGGTATGGGCGTGCCGTTCATGCGCTTGGAGGGATTGGAGATGGCGAGGCGCTGACTGGACTCTGTACTTGTGGTTGTGGCGTGCGACTGGAGCAAGTGAGGCGCCGACGACAACTGCAGGCGGGATGGCGGTTGTGCAAAGCCAAAGCGGTAGCAGTGGTGGCGGTGGAAACTACGGGTCCACGGCATAGTGCTCACGCGAGCGTGATTGAGGCGACAGTTCGCGCGACCCGTGCTTTGGCGGATCTGTCTGTCTTGGAATGATCCATTTCAAGTTGCAGTTGCATGGTGATTTCAGTAAATACATGTTTTTGCAGGACAGGATGACGCTTTTTTTATTTTTAATGTGTCATTTTGCAGTACGTTAGATCGCATTTCTGTTGGTCAGAACGTGTATTTTACACTTCTTTGTGGTTAGAAAAGGAATTACTGTTTAACACACAACGTCATTGCCTCTGCCCAAGCAAGCGCTTTGCAGAGAAGGTCGTCGCGGGAGAATGGGAGCGCCGCACACGGAAGCGCTCGCAAAGATCGCGGCCACGGCGCTCGCGGGCGTATTCGCGGGTGCGTCGGCATTCATCTCGCTGGCGCAGCACCCGGCGCTGCTCGAGACGGACGCGCTCGCATTCCAGGCACCCTTCTTCCGCCGCATGCACTTCTACGCCGCGCGGACGCAGGGCCCCGCCGCTGTGGCCAGCGGTCTCAGCGCGATCGTCGTCTTCTTACTGCAGCGCGAGCGGCGCGTGGCCAGCTCGTCGCTCTGGTTGGTCAGCGGCTGCATCATGGGCGCCGTCGCACCGTTCACCACCGTCACGATGCACGCGCTCACGCGCGAACTCACGGACCCCAAGCTCTGCCGCGCGCGCGGCCCCGCGTGGCTGCGTGGCGCGCTCGCGCGCTGGGGCCAGCTGCACAAACTGCGCGCTGGCGCCAGTCTCCTCGCGTTTACGGGCATGGTCGTGGCGATGGCGTACTCCGAGCCCTTCGCGGTGGTCCCCAAGCGCATATGCTGAAGGCGACGACGCAGACGAGAGTGGTTGGCGTAGCGTAACGTTTGGTGAACACTATTTAGCTGCGTGAAGCGCGAGCACCAGCAGCAGCAGTCGTCGTGTGTCGGTGATGTGTCGAGATGCTGTGCGTCGCTCGTTCGCTCGCTCGCTCCCCTCGCTCCCCCTCCCAGGCTGCTCGCTCGACGAGCCGCCAACTGCCACCAGCACACTTTCTCGCACCCGGAAGTGTCAGCCAACTCGCGCGAGAAAGGCCGGCGACAGCAGCTCTCACTCACATCGGCATCAGCGCTCTCTCGCTCACGCCCACTGTCGCCGCGCGAATGGTACGATCGATCGCTGGCTCTTGTTCCCCCACAATCGCTCGCCTGCTTGCCCTGCGACGCTCACACAAGCGGCGCAAACCGCTTCGTCGCAGTGGCTCTCGCTCCCGCTTCGCCGCTGGACATCGCTGCTGCTCAAGCAGGCGCACCAGCTCCTCGTGCACCGCGCGCCGCACGTCCTGAGCGACGAGCGCACTCGCGACCTCGTCTGCGCCGTGGACAACGGAGTGCGAGCTCTGCTGTGCCGCGTACCTGTCGCAGGAGACGCCATGTTGAAGACGTACAGCGAGTGGATCGCAGGCGGCATGTCGGATCAGCCGGACGACACGGGGTCGGCGTTGAGGGACGCAGCTCAGCAGCATCGTGCCCGTGGTGGCGGCTCCGGAGCTCCCGAGCCGGTCTCGCCGCTCGCAATCTGCGAGTTCCAGCTGTACCGGAACGATGGGCTTCGGCGCGTGAACCGCGGTCTCGTGGAGCAGATCAGTGTGCTCAAGAGCGACCTGGAGCGAGCGCAGAGCCACCTCTTCCTCGCGCAAGGCATCATCGAGCGGATGAAGGAGGTGTCGAGCGTGTGTCCCAGGCGAGCTCGAGCCGATGTGAGCGTCCACGCCAGCGCGAGCCGCGCCGACGCTGTAGGCGTTGACGGGAAGTACGCGAGCTCAGCCCAAGGCGAGACCGCCCAAGAGCATCCAGAGCAGGCGAGTGAGGTTGAGACTGTCGTGTATCGAGACTCGCTCGCCGAACCGTTGAGCGAGGACACTGTCGGCAGTTCAGAGAGCGAGCATGAAGCCTTCAAGCAGCGCGAGCACGAGTCCGCGGCAACGAGTCCGTTCGCTCAAGAAAACGAGGCCTCTTGCATCCAAGACGAACACTCGCAGTCGACCTCAATGTTCCGCGACGAAGACGGTCGCCCGCAGACTTCAGACGATCATCAGCGTCCCGAGTCGAGGTCTTCTGATGCTACGTTCGATGAACCGCCGCTCGACGTGCGCATCCAAGCTCCAGAACCAACCGACGTCACTGGCAGCAACTACACGCAGCTTCTCGCGCTCGGTGCCGCTGACATCGAGGATGGCGCGTGGCACCGGCGAGCGCTGTCCCAGTTGGTGCAAGAGCGCGAGCTGCGCCGCAGCCTGCGGTCCGAGAGCGAGAGCTGTGCGTCGTCGCCGCGGTACTCGCGCTTCTCGTTCGCGTCGTCACTCGAGATGGAATTCGTGCGTCGCGAAGAGGACGAGGACCCGCCGGTGACGTTCGAGATGCTCGTCGCACTTCGTGATCCTGACGCGGACGATCACCTCGGCGAGTGGCAGCGCCGGTCGCTGACCCGCCTCTCGGAAGAGCGTGAGCGTCAGCTCGGCTCGCACGCCCCGAGCGCCTCGTCCGTGTCGATTAGCCCCACGAACTCGTCCACCTCGACCCAGCACTTCTCGAACGATGAGACCTGATCGCAGCGGACGCCAGCCGCCTGACGAGAGCAGGCGGGCGTGCGAGCAAGCGTGTGCATCTATCAGTAAGCTCGAAAGAACAATCCGAACGCCTTTGCCAGCCGTGTGCTGGAGGCGAGTCGCTTGAGAAAGGTGTGCAGTCCTTGGTCTTATTTGCGTGCTTCTTGGAAGCAAGTCCATCGACAGCACCCATGCACTTCCAGGACACAGTCACAGTTGACCCGATCCTCACAAGAGAGTCCGCAGGATGCCAGCATACTGGAGCCAGCTCGTGGGCCACTTGGCCGAGCGCCGAGCGCGCTGGGCTGCACACCACGAGCGCACTCGCGAAGGTGGCAGTCAGTGCGCGGCATCAGCAGAGCACTCTGGATCGGATGAGATGGCGTCTACCGTCACCGACAGCACCGAGGGCACGTCACGCCCACAAGGCCACGAGAACGAGCGTCTGAGACGTGAGATTGCCGATCTGCGAGCCCAAGTCGACGAGCTGAAGCAGGTTTCGCAGACAAGAGCCGCCGTGATTGACGACCTCGTCGCCGCCATGCGCTACCTGCGCCGCCAGTACCAGCGCTGGAGCAGCATCTCGTCGGCAGCCGGACTTGGAGGCGTATCGTTCGACGACGGCTACAGCGACAGCGACGACGACCGCTGCCCATCGTCGTTCGACGAGTGGAGTGAGAGTGACAGCGACGAAGACGAACCGACCGGCGCCATGTCGACGATGATGCAAGAGCTGAGACGCCGCGGAACCTCAGCAGCGACCGCAGCAACAGGAAAGGCCGCCGTCGCGCAGGAGGGCCCACGACAAGATCGACGTCTGCAGTCGTTCTGAATGCCCTTCGTGCACGTCGCGTGGCCATGCTGTCCGAGACCTGAGACTACCTGCCTGCCTTCGCCACAGCCAGCGCCTATATCAGCTCACCAGGTCTCTTCCCAAGAAGCCACCACGTTTTGCAGCCGCCTCTCGAGCTCCTCGTTCCGCTCGCCGAGCGCCACGATGTCGTCCCGCGCGCCTCGCAGCAGCCCCACGACGTACGCGTACTTGGTCTCCATCCCGTGCAGCTCGGCCTCAAAGTCCTGCCGGAGCGCCGCCACCAAGTGCGAGAGCTTGGCGGCGGCCGCACGCCGCCATTCGGCGTGCTCGACGTGTGCGTCGTGCAGCTGCTGCTGGAAGGCCACGGCCTTGGCGCGCTGGCGCTCTACCTCCTCGAGCAGCTTCTTCTCCTTGTCGAGCGTCGCGCCGAGCGCCAGGTGCAGCTTCTGCGTGTCTTGCTCCGCCTCGCGCTGGAACTGCCGCCGCTCATCTTCGAGCGCCGCTTGCAGGTACTGCGCGCGCTCGAGCCGCATCTTCTCGCGCTCGTCGTCCTGGATCGCGCGGCGCAGGTCGTCGTCCTCCTCGAGCAGCGCGCTCTTGGCCGCGATCTCGGCCTCCTCCTCCACGAGCTTGTCGTCGCAGAGCTGGAGCGCGTCCTTGAGGCGCCCCATCTCGTCTCGGTCCGCGATCACGAGCGCCTTGCACGCCTCGATGCCGTCCAGGAGCCGCTGCTTCTCGGTGGCAGTCGCAGGAGCAGACAGCGCACTGGCGGCCGCTGTGTGCGAGGACTGAAACGCCTCCACATCGGCCTGCAGCCTGCTCTTGTGGGCCGCGTAGCTCTGCTTGCGCTGGCGCAGGTCCTTGGCGAGCCGGAGCTTGCGTTGCTGCAGCGCCTTGACGCGCTTTACGATGTCCATCTTCTCCTGCTTGACGGTCTGCATAAAGCCCAGGATCTTCTTCTCGCTCGCGAGCGAGTTGAGCCGCTCCTGCTCGTACAGCTCAGTCAGCCGCTGCTTCTCGTCCCACGACTGCTGCTTCGCTCGCTCGAGGTTGGCGATCATCTCCTCCATCTGCGTCGTCACCTCGCTCGTCGGCCCGCGCGCCGACAGCGGCGTACCGAGACGCTCGCCGTCGGCAACAGGCGCTGTCGATGCCGACGACGGGCGCGTCACCAGCTGCCGCAGCCGCTCGATCTCCTCGCGCAGCTCGCGGATGATCTTCTCGTTCACGTCTTCGTTCTTCTTGGTCGCGTTCTTGATCGACTTGGCGCGGTTCGCGTACAGGAGCGTGCTCACGCTCTCGTCCACGTTCGAGTCGGCGGGCGACACGGCGGCAACCATGACTGTGAGCGCGTTGCCGCCGAGCGACTCCTGCAGCAGCCGTGTGAGCTTCGAGTCGCGGTACGGCACGTGCGCCGCGCTCTTGCCGCTCTTGCCGCCGCCCTTGTCGCTCGCGAGCATGTTGATCACGTTCCCGAGCGCGCTCAGGCTCTTATTGATCGCCGCGCCCTCCTTGAGCCGGTCGCCCGTCGCGCCGGTCTTGGACGCGCGCTCCGAGCCCGCAAGGTCCACGAGGTTGATCTTGGCGGTCATCGTCGTCTCCTTCTGCACGCCACCGCCCGCGACCTCCTCCGAGCGCTTGGACGAGATCTTGAGCGTGAAGCAACTGTGCGACCGCGAGCTGCGCTCGTTCATCTGCGTCGCCGCCACCTGGCGCACCTTGTTGCCCTGCTCGAGCAGCCGCGCGACATCCGCCGCGTCCTTCACGATCAGCTCGGCGAGCTGCTCGACGTAGATGCCCATGTCCGGGTGCTCGCGGATCTTGAGGAGCTTGTCCGACGGGTTCAGCAGGTCCTTGATCACCTCGTTGTAGATCTCGAGGAACGAGACCGTGACGAGGAACTTGAGCGCCGGGTGCGCGCGCTGCGCCTCGTCCACGCGGCGAAAGATGTCGCGGTTCATGAGCGGGACGATGCCCACCTGGCTCTCGTCCGCCGCGCCTGCTGCCCCCATCATCGTGTGCGTCTTGCCCGACCCAGTCTGCCCGTACGCAAAGATCGTGCCGTTGTAGCCCTGCAGCGCCTTCTCCACCGTCGGCCGCGCAATGTCGTCGTACACCTGCGCCTGCGTGCTCTCCGCGCCGTACGCGTGGTCGAACGTGAACTGCTTTCTGCCCGCGTCCGCGCTCTCGCTGTCTGCGGACCCGCCGTGGACGATCACCGTCGTGCCGTCCAGCACCTCCACGACGTTCCGCGCGCCGGCCTGGGCCTCCCGCGAGCTCATGGGCCGGCAGCGCACCGCCACCTTCACGTTCACATCGGTCGACATTGTTGCGGCTGGTGAACGACTGGAGGAGGGCGACTGAACACGTAATCCGTGACTCTTGCGACCACTCAAGCAGGTGGGTGAGGGAGCTCGGGAGGGAGCAGGTCGTTCGACATTTCTTTGCGTGTATTCGGAAGCTCGCGAGCCACAAGAACAAGCGTCCACGGTGTCTAGTTTGCCGGCCCCTTCGGAGTGACGTTGGATCGCCCACGTTCTGCGCTGTCGGCGGTCGCCGGTGTCCCAGTGGTGCGCGGCGCAGACGACGTGTCGGCGCCGAAGAACAAGCCCTGGAACGGCAGCAGCGGTCGGATCTTCTCGTTGAACTGCCACCGAAGACGGTCGACGGCGCCTTCGACCGAGTCGAGCGCCGGGCGCACGTCCAGGTACACTGAGAGCGGGCGCCCGGGCTCTGGCTGCCCCGAGTAAAAGTCGATCACGTAGCGCACCTCGTCGCCGCTTTCGCGCTCGACGACCCAGTCGTGGCGGTCAAACGGCAGCACGGACCTGATGCAAGGAGCAAAAGATGAATGAGCTTGAGACGCAGGCGAACGGCCTCGCGCACACGAACAATACAACGCGCACCAGCCGAAAAGGTTCATCATGCGCGCCTTGGGGCTGTACTCGGTCGGCTTGCCGATGAAGCGCTTGAGCTTCGGCGGCGCCTGCGACCTGTGCAGTAGTCAACCGTCAAGCGCGCACTGCGTCAATGCGCGAAGTCCTCACAGCCGCCCGCTTTCATCCCTCTCCACACACACGACGCACGGGTGCAGCGCCTCCCACTTCATGACTTCGTTCCACGATTGCTCGTTGACTGTGTTGTGGATGGCCACGATAGTCTTCATCTGCTCGGCATCCGGGTCCCAGCCCTTGCGCTGCATGGCGCGAAAGTACATTTCCTCGGACGGGTACTCCCAGTGACCCGCGGCCGCGCTTTGGTGAGCGGGCGTGAAGTCGCTCTTTGGGATACTGGACACAGCGCGCGCCGTCGAGAGCCGCGGCTCGGAATCGTGGACGCGGAAGCCTCTGCTCTTGTCGCCCGTCTGCTGCGCAGCCGCCATCATCTGCGCGCTGAAGCCGCACGGCGTATCGCTCTTTGCGCCGCTGGGCTCCTGACTCTTCGCCGCTGCAGCGTGGTGCGGACAGCCGACCGCCGCGGCCGCTGAGTTCACCTCTGCTGTCATCGTGCTCGACTTTTGTGCTTTTCTTTGTGTGGCCACCGGAAAGCTTTCACTCCGGTAGTGAATAAACTCAATAGTTTATTCCGTGTGGTCCACCTGATAATTAACAATTCACCTGGGGTTTTGCACTATGCTAATTTAAACAAGTGGAAAATAAGTTATAAATAGAAGACAGTAAATCGAATCTCGTTTCGCACGTCTTATTGATTCGACGCGAAAATACCAACTCGCGACCTTTCGTGGCCATTGACATCACATCACACTGACGCGAATATGGCTTCAAACACACCACCACCACCAAGACGCATGAGCC
>SMMQ01002049.1:0-21866 GCA_008271595.1 [Pythium] brassicae (nom. inval.) | reverse complement strand
TGGGGGATGCCCGTGTTCGTCAGCATCGCGTCGTTCGGCACGTTTGCGCTCGCGTTGCACCGCGAGCTGACGCCCGCGATCGTGTTCACGAGCATCGCGCTCTTTCAACTCATCCAGGGCCCGCTGCGCATGATCACGCAGATCATCACGATGCTCATCCAGTCCAAAGTGGCGCTCGAGCGCGTCTCGGCCTTTCTCAAGATGTCGGAGATCGCCTCCGACAATGTCCAGTCGATCAACGACCCGGTGGCAGCGAGCAAGTACGTACCGAAGAACGTCATCGTGGCGATCGAGGACGGCGAGTTCGGCTGGGACGACAACGACACGTCGCTGCTCAAGCACGTGAACCTGCAGATTCGAGCCGGCGAGTTCGTCGTGGTGCACGGCACCGTCGGCTGCGGCAAGTCGTCGCTGTGCTCGGCGCTGCTCGGCGAGATGGTGAAGCGCGCCGGCAGCGTGTACGTGGGTGGTAGCGTGGCGTACTGCTCGCAGCAGCCGTGGATCCAAAACATGACGGTGCGCGAGAACATCCTGTTTGGCCTGCCGTTCGAGCGCACCAAGTACGAGAAGGTGCTGGACGCGTGCGCGCTCGTGGCTGACCTCGCGTCGCTGCCAGCGGGGGACAACACGGAGATCGGTGAGCGCGGCGTGAACGTGTCTGGCGGCCAGAAGGCGCGCATTGCGCTCGCGCGCGCGTGCTACAGCGACGCGAGCGTCTACATCTTGGACTCGCCGCTCGCGGCGGTGGACGCGATCGTGCAGAACGAGATCTTCCACAAGTGCTTGCTCGGTCTGCTGCGCCACAAGACCATCGTACTCGTGACGCACAACCCGGAGATCATCGGGTCGCAGCACGTCACGCACGCAGTCACGCTCGACGACATCGGCACAGTGGTCGCGACGCACCAGGCGCAGGATCGCCCGGACTACCTGCCGCTCGTGTCGCCCCTGCCGCGCCAGCCGTACATCCAGTCGAGTTACACTGAAGACGCTGAGCAACAGCGGCTGCTTGTGGTGAAGCGTGCTGACGCAGAGCCCGACGTGCCGACGTACGACGAGGTCGCAGAGGTGAACGACGAGCAGGCGCTGGTGTCGCCGTTCCGCGAACCGAAGGTGAAGACATTCGGAGGGGACAGCAGGGACACTGGGAAGCTGATCGTGGACGAGGAGCGATCCGAGGGCCGAGTGGGCAACCACATCTTTGCGGCGTACTACCACGCGGTCGGCGGCTTCCCGGTCGTGTTCGTCGTGCTGCTCGCGCAGATGCTGTGGCAGACGTTCCAGATCAGCAGTGACTTCTGGCTCAGCAGCTGGTCGAGCGACTCGATCGCGCACCCGGACGCACCGGACTCGACCGTGTACCGCCTGAGCGTGTACTCTGCGCTCGGCCTCGCGTCTGCTTCCATGGTGCTCGTGCGCACGCTCGTAATCACATTCTCGGGCATGCGCGCCGCCAAGAGCCTCTTCGATCGCATGACGCACGCGCTCATGCACGCACCGATGCGCTTCTTCGACGTGAACCCGATTGGTCGCATCCTCACGCGCTACGGCGGGGACGTCTCGGCCGTGGACGTGATGATTCCGTTCATGTTCGGCACGCTGACTGCGAACTTGTTCTCCGTGGGCTGCAGCCTCGCGACTGCGGCGGCGGTGATTCAGTGGAAGGGGCTGTTCCTGATTCCGGTGGTCGTTCTGTACTACAAGATCGGCGCGTTCTACATCCGCCCGGCGCGCGAGCTGCAGCGACTGTCGAAGACGACGCAGGCGCCGGTGCTGAACCACCTGTCGGAGACCGTGGACGGCGGCGCCGTCGTGCGCGCGTTCGGGTCGGACCAGATCCACCGGTTCCACCTCACGAACAACAAGAAGCTCGACGAGAATAACAAGATCTGGTTCGCACAGCTCTGCGTATCGCAGTGGTTCTCGCTGCGCATCCAGCTCGTGGGCAGTCTGCTGCTGCTGGTCGTCACCACGTCGCTCGTGGTGCTGCGCAACGAGCTGTCGACAGCGATCATCGGCTTGGCGTTCTCGTACGCGCTCAAGGTCTCGACGAACCTCGAGAGCATCGTGCGCGTGCTCACCCGCATGGAGACGGCGATGGTCAGTCCCGAGCGTATGCAGGAATACATCGACATTGAACAGGAGGCGCCGCACCGAATCCCGACCATGGACCCACCGGCGCACCCCGAGTGGCCGTCGCGTGGCTCGATCGACTTCAAGCACGTGAATTTCCGGTACAAGCAGAACGACCGCCTCGTGCTCAAGGATCTGTCGTTCACGGTGAAGGGCGGCGAGAAGGTCGGAATCGTCGGACGCACTGGCGCTGGCAAGTCGAGTCTCACAATGGCGCTCTTCCGCATCAACGAGATCGCGTCCGGGTCGGTCGTCATCGACGATGTGAACGTGGGTAAGATCGGGCTGAAGGCGCTGCGCGAGAAGCTGTCGATCATCCCGCAGAACCCGGTACTGTTCAAGGGCTCGCTGCGCAGCTACTTGGACCCGTTCAGCGAGTTTAGGGACGAGGAGCTGTGGACTTCCATCCGACAGGTGGGACTCAGCGACCGCATCAGCAACGACGAGAAGAAGCTCGAGTGCGTCGTGGAGGAGAATGGCGAGAACTTCAGCGTGGGCGAGCGGCAGATGCTATGCATGGCGCGCGCGCTGCTGCGCCACTCGCGCATCGTGATCTTCGACGAGGCGACGGCCGCGATCGACCACGAGACCGACAAGGCGCTGCAGCAGGTGATCCGCACGGCGTTCGCCAAGTCGACGGTGCTGACGATCGCGCACCGGCTGGACACGATCCTGGACTCGGACCGCATCCTCGTGTTGGATGGCGGTCGCATCGTGGAGTTCGCGTCTCCGGCGGAGCTCGTGCAGAAGGGCAGCGGTCACTTTTTCGAGCTCATGAGAGAAGGCGGGTACCTCGACAAGTTCATCACGAACACTTCGTCGTCGTCGTTGCTGGCGTCACCGTAGGCTATACGGTCAACTTCGATCCTCGACTCAAACTGCAGATCGTATCAGGATGAGCCCCATCAGCGTGGTCCTACACAGAAGGTAGATGTCATGCCGACAGCGAAACGAGACTGAAGCACTGTAGATGTGATCGTATCACAACGACGACCTCGTTGCTGTACTGGTACTGTGTTGCGTTCAGCTTCACACAGCGCATTCAGCTTGTCGACGTGCTTTACACGAGAAGCGGAGCGTCGCCGTGCACTCGGGTGTTCTTCTCACCACCGAAATCTCGGCAGTCACATTCATCTCCGGCGAGACTCTCGACTGTCCCGGTGGACGCGACTGGACTTTCGATCTCGGCTGCGGCTCCGAGAGGTGCTGGCTGACCGGTTCCTCGAGGACTCATGTCGACGGCGTCTCTCGACGCTCCGACTCCTTCGCTTGCTGCGGCTTTTCGGACTTGAGCTGCGCCTTCCGCTTCGGGAACTGCGCTCGCGTGACGACTGTGCCGACTTGTTCCCGTGCTTGCTGCGTCGAGTACTTGGTTCGTTCTCGCCCTCGCGCTTCGGCGGTGCCAACGTTGAGTTTGCAGTAGTACTGCACTTCGCTGTCGCCTTGGCACTTTCAAAGTACTGCACGATATCTCTGTGCTGCTCTTCGACGCCTGGCGTCTGGGTAACTCCAGGCGCACCGGGAGTAGGGTGCAGATGCAAGTAGTTGCACGACGCTCTCCCACGGGCACACCGGGAGTGCTTGGACGCTCCGCAGAGCGCGGCGTCCCAACCCGCAAAAGCGACCAGCTCCGCGTCGATCTGCCGCCCACCGTACCACCTCAGACGCAGCGCTCGCCAGGCTTTCCAGGCATCATCGGGCGACTGGTACTCGGCGTAGACGTGCCCTCTAAGGTGCGGAGCCTCGTTCTCGACGATCTGGAGTTCACACACGCCGGATCATGAGGCGCAACACGAGTGTGAGTGCATTGCATGCAGTGCGAGCGCGACGCGATGGACAGAACGACGAACCTCCAAGCGCAGAAGCGCCCCGAACTTCTGCATCTCGTTCATGACGTCGTTGTAGAAGGCGGCGATGCTGTCCACCACAGTTGCTTCACCTCCAGAACGGACGTCGTGGCTCTGGAGCGAAGGACTGTTGTACATGTGCTACACAGGAGGCAGATGGTGACGCATCAGTAACTGGAAGGTGGGCTCTTCACGTACTCGCACAGACACCGTCGCGTCGGCTTCAGATCAGCTCCGAGGTCGCACCTTCAGCAGCAGGAAACGACTCCGACTTGGCGGAGGATGCGCTCGGCTGCACTGGAGCGCGCCGTACGGACAGCAACCAGTTCGCGAGAAGAAGAGGCACGGGAGGCTCGACGCGTTGCCCAGCGTGCCTCGTGCCTGAACACCATGCAAAATCCCCAAACAACCACAGCGAATGCGTCAGTTCATCGCTATCGTGGCGGGCGACCCGGTCTCTTCGCACATACTGAGCACATGCGTTGTCAAGGAAGCCTCTGTCGTCGCATCAACACACACAAACACACGACGCATGCGCAAGAGCGGAGGAGAAGGTATCCGTCGGAGGCGAGGGCATTCGCTCCTCTCTCTCCTGCCGCCCAAGTCTCTCGTTTGCAGCACACGCCACCGCAAGTTCCAAGAATGTACCTGCACGCTCCGCATCGCTTCGTACGCCTTCGCCTGAGCTTCTTGCGCCTGCACGAGCGACGCGTCCAACGCAAGCAACCACAGCATATAGCGAAGGCTCAGCGAACACCACTCGCTGGCAACCAACTCGGACAAGTGACTGCACAACGCACCAGTAGCTTGGCTGCGTCCGCGTCCGAGATGAATGGCGAATGCAGTATGGTCGCTTCGGGCTTTGTAGGTGCAGCAGCTTCCTCCGGCTTCTTGCGCTTCTCTTCGTGCTGCTGCTCGGCCATTTGCTGCACACTCCGAGAGCATTAGCACACCCTGCACTTGCATAACGACCTAACAACCTACTGCGTCGCGTCCGCACAGGGTAACGCACCTGTCGTAGCGCGAGCACGAGCTGCCGCCGCTCCTCCAGCACGCGCTGGCGCTTCTGGAACGCGGCGTCCGACGTCTGGACGGCCGCGAGCCACACGTCGTGCACACGCTGGCACTGCTCCTCGCAGTGCATCCGCTCGAGCTCCTCCGCCTGTGGCGTCCACCGAGCGAGTTCATTTCGCGCGGCATCCTGTGCGTGGAGCCGCCGCTTTGCGCGCTTGTGCTGGTTCTTGCGGAGCGTGCGGCGCTTCCCAGCTGCCATCTTGAGTGTGAAGGATTGATAATCGATTGGCAAATTGCGACCTCAATAGAGCGCCGTATATTGGCTCGGGCTCCGTTTCGCGAAACGACGGAAGTGGGCGACCTGCGAGACGCTCGGTGTGGTGCTCAGTGGGTCAGACACAGACGGAGAGCGCGAGAGCGAGCGAGCGAGCGAGCGAGCGAGCGAGAGAGAGAGAGAGAGAGAGAGAGCGGCTGCGATGTTTGAGAAGCTCGTGGAGTCGGTGCTCGAGGAGTACGTGTCCGAGTGGGTTGACGGGCTCGACTCGGAGAAGATGAAGGTCGCGCTCTTTGGCGGCAAGGTCGAGTTCCGCGACCTGCGCCTCAAGACGTCGTCGCTCAGCAAGTTCCAGCTGCCGCTCGCGGTCAAGGCCGGCACGATCGGTCGCCTCTCGCTCAAGGTGCCCTGGAAGCGCCTCACGAAGGAAGCCGTGTCGATCCACATCGAGGACCTCACGCTGCTCGTCGTGCCCGCGCACGAAGAGGAGCTGCATCACCAGAAGCTGGCAGCGGCTGCTGCTGCTGACAACGACAGCGACGCGGAGGACTCGTATGCGCTCCGCATCCGCTGGGCCAAGCAGCAGGAGGTACGTGTGCGCGAGCTGCTCGAGAAGAACAAGCGCGAGGACGCCGGCGCGGCGGCGGCGCCTTCGAGTGCAAGCGCCGCCACAGACGGCTCGGGCGACACGACGGCATCCTGGGGGTACCGCGAAAAGATCCTGCACAACATCCTGGACAATGTCTCATTCGAGTTCTCGCGGATCCACATCCGGTATGAGGACACGACGCAGCTGATCACGAAGAACCCGCTCGCGCTCGGCGTCACGATCGACGCGCTCACCGTGAACACGACGAACGCAAACGGCCACGTGGCGTTCATTGACCGCTCGCAGTCGCACACGCCGTTCGTGCACAAGACGCTCGAGATGAAGCTCGCGGGGCTCTACTGCGACGACACGTCGAGCATCCAGGACCTGGTCTCCGGGCGGCGCGCCGAGCCGCTCGCGTCGTCGTACATCCTCCACCCGTTCAACACGAACGTCAAGATGACGGTGAATCACGACGAGACGACGGCGTTCTCGATCCCGAAGCTCCAGTTCGTGGGCGATATTGGCTCGATCAACGCGTCCGTGACCCCCGATCAGTGCAACGACCTCATCAGCGTCATCAACTTTGTCTCGACGCACGAAGTGTACTTGAAGCGGATCCACTGCCGGCGGAAGCGGCCGACGGTGCCGGTGAAGCGGAACGCGAAGAAGTGGTGGCAGTATGCGCTGCTCGGAGTGCAGGTCATGTACTCGCTGCCGTCGCGGAAGCTGTCGGGGCTGTCGTCGGGAAGCGCAGCATCCAGCCTCACGCGCTTCAGCAATCCGAAGCCTCCGTGCGACTGGAAGCTCTTCGGTGCCCTGTGGAGGTACCAGCACGAGTACATTCGCCTGCACAAGAAGCTGCTTCGCGCGGCGGCGAAGAAGGCGCCTGTCGAGAGCGTCGTCGCTGAGCGGTGTCGCCTGAACGAGCTCGAGGACATTCTCGACGTCGACTCGATCGTCTTCTTCCGGATCTGCGCGGCCCAGGAGCTCGAAGTCGAGGAGACTCGGCACGACTCGTCCAAGAAGCTGGCGAACTGGAAAGCGCGCTGGCACGCGCGATCGCACAAGGACGAGTCAACAGACAGCGCTCCGGGGCTGCGCTTGTTGGATCCGCTCGAGAAGATCGCGCTCTACACTGCGATCAACGAGCAAATGAGCGTGTCCTCGCAGGTGCTGGCGCAGAAGAAGCTCGACGCGAAAGACCAGACCATTCTGTTTGCGATCGACGTCGCGATCACCAGCGTCCGCGTCTCGCTCGTCGAGCACGCTGTCTATGACAGCACGGCGGCGAGTTCGACCCGCGAGTTCCTACAGTTCGAGCTGCAGCAACTCCTCTTTGCGATCTTCCAGCGGAATGGTTCGAGCTCTATCACGTCGAGCATCCAGTCGATCCACATGCTCGACTTTAGCCAGGTTGGCGTCTCTGCAACAGGTGAGCGTCACCCCCAGGCGCTGTTTTACTCGCTTGCGTCAACATCGCAAGCCAACAGTGAACACTTGGGAGCGAAGAGGAACCCCGACTTGGACAACTCCCCAAAGACGGCGACAGCGCTCACTGTGAAGCGGTTCCTGGATCTCAAGATCGAGGCGTCGAACGCTAAGTTCGCTCTCGACTGCAACTTCGAGCCGTTCCGGTACATCCACAACCTGTCGGTCGCGGCAAAGCTGCAAACGTACTTTGTCGCCCAGGTGGACGTGGCGCCAGCGCTGAAAGAGAACGCGGAAGACGCGCTGGCGTATTCGTCTGAGTGGCTCAACAAGGCCGTGTTTGACGGACCAGATGCAGCGCGCAAGAACAGCCGCGTTGTCAAGCGAAGCCAGTCCGAGGCGTCCCTGCTGCCGAAGCGGACGGTGGAGTTCAGCATTCGGCTTCCTGAGGTGGACGTCCTGGTGCTGACGTCGGACACATCGCCAATCTTGCAAGCGCGGTTGCTTGCACTCGAGTTCAAGAGCGGGAACCTGCTGGATACGTTTGAGTTCGCGGTCGAGGGCGTCTCGCTTCTCTTCTATGATGAGGCAAGCGCGCACGAGAACGCTCCTACCGAAGGATCAGTGCACGAGTCGGCGCCACTTGCAGCAAAGCTACTGCGCCACCAGGGTGGTCTCAAGGATGTCCGGCAGGCGCCGTCGCAGAGAGCGATAGAATGGGACTGCGACCTCACACGGCGTCGGCACTCAACGATTCTGAAGAGAACGCGGCTGGTGTTCCACGGCGAGCAGATCAGCGAGCCCAACCGGCCGCCGAGATGGTTAGTGAAGTGCATGGCGCCGCCGATCTACTTCACGCTCTCCAGTGCGCAGTACCGCCAAGTTCTTCAAGCATCTGCGTCGTGGGCGAACTCGAACCCCGATGCGCCGGAACCTGCTGTCTCTGCGCCGCGGTTGCCTCGTTCGTCCACCAGCGACGCGCGGCCGCTGCCATGTAACGAGACGCACGCGAACAGACTGCATCGAAGCACCAGCTCATTCGTGGTCACATCGTTTGACGATGACGACGAGCGTCTGGGGGTCTCCATCATGGTCCCACAGATATTGGTGGTTCTCGAAGGCGAGGCAGAAGTAAGTGAGCAGAGCTCGAGCGGTGGTTCAAGTCCTCCGCCTGTCGAGCCGACGAGCGAGCTCGCAATTGACTTGGTACTCGACATCAAGCAAGTGAACGTCGAAGCGAGATTCTCGTCGTCCGCTCAAGCAGTCACGGTCGATGTTCTGTCTCTCGCAGTGTTCAAGCGGCGGAAAGCGGCGTTGAAGGCGGGGACGAACGAGAAGATGAACACGGCCGAAGCACTCGCACATATGAAGGAGCGCCTTTTAAAGAAAGCTGACACGAGCGGTCTTGAAGATGCAGCGCCGAGTGAACCCGACCCGGTGTACGATCCCGACACCGGTAAACCGACGTGCAAGCTGCTCGAGATCGGTCCAAGAGTGCGCTTCACGCTGCGCAACGCAGATCCGTTCACAGGCAAGATCTGGACGCAGCAGGTCGTGCTGTACTGGGACCAAGACCTGCTCGTCGCTCTCTTCCGCTCGTACTTCCTCGACAACAATTCCTCATTCGCTAACTGCAGCGCATCGTCAAGTCGATCGTCGAGCCGCGACTCCAACGGCAGCCGTCCTGGTCACAAATCGCATGATAGCGGCGCGGAAGAAGCAACAAACGCTACAGCAACCGTGGTCGCTAGTGTGGACCCGCTCGGTTTCTTCGGACTCGAACTTCACGTCGAGAGATGGTTCATCTTCTGCCGCCCGTGCAACACGCACTCGAAGAACTTCGCACTCAAGCTGTACGGGAAGTGCCTCTTCGGAGACATCTCGACGTTGAGGACGCCGTACCTCGTCGTCAAGATCCACGCCAAGGGCGGAGCCACGCTCGAGTCGTCTCGAGTTGTTACCGAGAGTTTCGGCATTTCATCACCGGACTCGGGAGACCGGCCCCCGGCGCCGATCGGCACTGGCGAAGACGTGTGCGAGCTGCTGAGCGTGAACGAACCGGTCACCGTGACCGTCGAGAGTGCTGGCTACGGCGTGCTCGCGCACCGGACGTCTGCCGCCGCGTATGTCCACATTCTCGGGTCCGGTGTCGCGGTGAACTATGTGAACGCGCACTTTAGCGTGTTCGGAGACTACTTGCAGAACCAGCTCATCAGCTTCTTCAACTGGATCAGCGTGCAAACGCAACCGCCGAACGTCGTTCTGCTCGACGAGCGGACAAAGATCGAGGCCGACATCTCGAACATCAGGCTGTATGTTCCGCGTGGGGCGGTCGGCAACCCTGTCGTGCGGCAGAAGAAGCCTGAGCGCATGGAGGTGGACATCAAGAAGGTGTTGATATCGTCGCGGCCGCATCCGGATTGTCCTCGGATGGAGCAGCTGCGGGTCGAAGTCAAGGATGTGCGAATCTCGACTTGCATGATCGCATCGGATACTCGGCCGCACACAGACGCAGTCGGGTCGGTCGACGAGGCTGTCGCGGCAGCAGACGTGAAGGCGTCCCGTCGGACGCTCGACCAACTGCTGGCGGCCTCAAAGACGACGATGTTCTGTCACAAAGCTGTCTTTGTCGAGTTCGCGGCGCTGCCGATCGTCGAGAGTGCGAAGCAAAAGAAACGAAGACAGCAGCGCGAAGCAGAGCGAGGTGCAGCGGCGCGGAAGCATAGCGGGGTCAAAGACATCGACGAAATCGCCCAGGAGATGGAAAAGCTGCGTGCCTGTGTGAAGGTATCGCTGTTCCGTCCGAGCGACTGGATCTCGGACGCCGACGCAAACAGCGAGACGAAGTCTTCAGCTGGACGGCTGAGAATCGAGCCTCTTCACGAAATCGACCTGGCGCTGGATCTGCAGCAGCTGGAGATCTGCGGGTGCATCCTCAACGAGAATCTCGGCGAGAGTGAGGTTCTCCCTCGCGCGAGTCCGGTCGAGGACGCCGAAGACGAGTTCCAAGCTCTGGATGTTCAGGTGGTGATTGGCGATGTGAGTCTCAGCATCTTGTCGTCGAATAGCATCGCGGATTACAAGAACAAGAGCGCGCTGAGCCCGGAAGAGCGCGCAATCCTCCAAGTGAGTCTGCGCAGCGTAAGGGTGCTCATTCACAGTTTCTCGTCGGCCCGATCGCAGTATCGAGTGCTGGCGTCAAAGGCGTCGCTGTGGCTGGTCGATCAGGTCGCCCCGCTGAACGATGCCAGTGATGGCGATGGAAGCCCGAGCACGAGAGCCACCCGAGTACTGACATCATGCGCCGAGATGTATCCTTCGCTCGACGCGGGCGACTTGGACCAATGTATCGACGTCACGATCGATGAACACGCGAAGCCGTCGGACCCGAACGCGTCACGGGTACCTGAAGACATTCGGGTGCACGTTGAGAACTGCGCGCTGACACCTTTCGCCGCGCACTTGGCGTCACGGATCGAGCCGTTCCTGTTTGGCAAGTCGAAGATGCAGTTCTACTCGCCGTCGCCTGCAGCGCCAGTGAACGTGTCCGTGACGACTGGAGTCGTGCATTGCATGCTCGCGCAGTACTCTCCATGTTCGACCGTCGATCCATTGACGAACAAGATAGGGGCTCCGAGAACTCCGACGGAAACAGACCCTGTCACGCTGCATCTGATCATGTCAGGCTGCTTCGTTGTTCGATACAGCAACGCTGATCCCGGCTTGCAGCATGTCCAGGTGTTTGGGCGGAAGTTGTCGTTCGAGATCGCGGCGCAGTGGCCGCCTCAGCAGAATGTCGCATCGGCGATCGCCGCGATTCCGCCTCCGTCGCCGTCTCCGACGCGTCCTCCGATCCCCCACAAGCAGCACCGCGGGTCGTTCGCATCACAGCGTCCGTCCTCGTCAGAGCTCGTGTCATTAGCCAGCTATCGGCGCGTGCTGTGCGACGACTTTGCGATCGACGTGGACCTCGTCGACACGATGAACTCAGAGAGCCTGCTGAAGTTCTCGGCTTCACTGACTCACTTTCACTGCGTGCTTTGCACGTTTGACGTCTTTATGATCTCCCAGATCGCCACGTTCGACTTTGCGGACGCGCGACCTCAGCAGCGCGATGGCGCGGACATCGCGAAGCCTGACGAAGATGTTAATGCGGTGGCGACTGCGGCAATCGAAGCACCAGGGTGTAACGCAGAGATCGTGGTGAACACGATCCTGGAAGACGCGAGCGTGACGTTTGTGCGCGAAATCGGCGAGTACTTCACCCCCGTCGCTCGACTTCACACGTACTGCGCGATGTGCAAAGTGCGCGTGGAGATGCCGCCCATATCCACGCCAGCAGCACCTCTGGGAGAGACCACGGCTGTGGCAGCCGGTGAGGTTGGGTCAACTGTCGTGGAAATCGCGTTGCATTTCTCCGAGGACAGCGCAAGCGAGCTGCGAGAGGACGAAGGGCTGAGCGTCTGGGGGTTCAACACGCTGCTCGGGTCGTGGGAGCCGCTCGTGGAACCGTGGACGTTCGCGCTCGGGGTCACGCTGCTGAACGACAGAGCCGGAAAGGTGGTGACATCGGTCGACTTGAGCGGCAGCGACGTGCACGCTCTCAGTCTCAACTGCTCGCCGAGTCTGCTCGACGCGCTCTGCACGATCGCGAAGGAGATGGAGCTGCTCTTTGGCGACTCGCGTGTCCTACGAGTGTCGACTGCGAGCATCATCTCATGTGGGTTCTACCTCGCAAACGACTGCGGCGCCGAAATCTCGTACTGGGTGAGTGATAACGGAGCAGCGGCGCCCACGTCCAGAGGCTTTTCGTACGCACCAAGGCAGAAGCGCGCTCCGGAGCAGCTGCTGCCTCGACACAAGGTGCCGCTGAAGCTGTCGACAGCGCTCTTCAACTCGCTTCCAGCCGACCAGACCGTGTCGTTCAGCTGGGGCGATGACGCTTGGCATCCGCTGACCGACGTGCGGATCCACAGCGCCGGCAAGTACGTCTACTCAGTACTCCCGCGCAGCACGGCGCTGGCGGCCGCAACCAACGCTGTCAAGACGCAACAAGACAAGCCTCTCGCAGCGCCACCCGTGCTGCTCGCGCTCTTTGACATCTCCTCGGTGTTTGGGTATCGAACGCTCACGGTGTCGTCCCTCGTGCGCGTGTTCAACGAGACCGACATCACTATCGACTGCGGCATCCTGGGAGAAGACGGCAAGAGCGTGATCGAGATTGGGACGATTGAGCCCCACGACGCGTGCGGAGTGCCGATCACGCTCGTCAAGACCATCGCGGCGATCCGCGTTCTCGTGAAGCCGCATCGAAGTACCACTGCTTCCCCAGCTCCGACGATCCAAGGGCGGCGCGACTCTCGGAGCCCACCAACGAGTGCGCCAGTTGCCAGCGGAGCAGACGCCAGAGAGCACCGTTGGAGCAACGAGCTGTTCATCACCGAGAAAGAGGACTGCACGGAACACTACGCGGCGTGCTCGCTCATTCTTGGCGACTACGACTGCAAGTGCCAGCGCATGTTTGACGGCTCACAACCGCTGCACGTGAGCCAGATCTGCCGCTCGAACGGCAGTTTCTTCCGCGTGTGGAACCGCACGTTTGCCGCCTCAAACGCGAGCAGTTTGCGCTATGCGCAGATGCGAGTGCTCCCGCCGCTGGCGTTCGAGAACAAGTGCGGCGTCGCGCTCTTCGTGGTCGTGTTTGTGTTCAAGAAGGTCCGGCGAGCAGGCGCGCAAGACCGCGAGTACTTCCACCTCGTCGCGTCCGAGAAGATCCCGCCGCGCCGCAGCATGCAGTTCCTGGCCTCGTCGCTGCATGAGAACACGTACTGCGCGGTGTCGATGACAGGCTTCAGTTGGAGCAAGCTCTTTCTGCTCCCTGCTGTCTTCCCGCAGCCGCTGAGTGCGAGTGCAAGCACGAGCAACTCGAACGACAGCTCGCGAGCAGGTGCTGGTGGCCGCTTACCGCCCACATCTTTGACTGGAGCATCGTCGAACCCCGCATCGCCCTCGTCGTCGAGCCACTCCGACGGAAGCGAGGTGCTGTGCACGCTCGCGGACTTTCGAGCACGCCAAGCGACAATCAACGTGGCCTTTGTCAGCTC
The DNA here is from genome assembly GCA_008271595.1 of [Pythium] brassicae (nom. inval.). Lineage (NCBI taxonomy): Eukaryota > Oomycota > Peronosporomycetes > Pythiales > Pythiaceae > Globisporangium > [Pythium] brassicae (nom. inval.). The sequence goes on along the minus strand of SMMQ01002049.1, from coordinate 8,474 downwards.
GAGCCACGAACTTAATGCGATGCGCAAGGTGATTCTCCAGCCGCGATTCGTGATTCACAACGACACGCCGCTCCCGCTCGTATTCGAGCCGCGGGCGAAAGTCAAGTCGAACCTCTCGACCGCGAAGACATTCTTCGGCATCCGAACCCCGGCCAAGAAGCAGCACGTGGCGTGTTGCGGGTCGCCGCAGCTGGAGCAAATCCACTCGAAGCTGAATGCTCTTAACGGCGCCACCACGACACCATCGAGTCCCACCGTGCGATCGACAATGTTCCGACCGAGTCAAGCAGCTAGGGCGACTGCTGTGTCACATGGCAGCGGGGCAACAGCGAATACGCAAGAAGAGATGGAGCTGTTCTACTGCTCGGAGTCGAATTTCCTGGACGTCCAGATCGAAGGGAACTCCGCGCCGAGCTCTGGCGTCCAGCAGTTCCGGCTCGACGCCGCGATGGGAGGCGCAAACAGCTCGCTGCGCCTCTTTGACGAGAGCAAGAAGATGTGGTGCGACCTCGTTGTGATCTTGGAGCAGATGGACGCGTACACGACAAAGGTGACGTTTGTCGAGCGGTATCTCGTCCTGAACCGAACGCCGCACGCCATCATGTGCATGCCGGCAGTCGACATCGTCGTGAGTTCGAACCACAGTCACGACGCCAAGCCGACGCACTCGCCGACCCGTACGTCGACACCAGAGAACATTGTGATGCTGCAGGCGAACGCGACCACCGCTTTCAGCTGGTGCAAGCGTCAGTCTGTTCCTTCAGACGCGTGCGTCCGCCTCAAGCTCCAAGGTGCTGGGGACGGCCATGTGGCTGGCTGGCGGTGGAGCGGCAAGTTCTCACTTCACGAAGTGAGCGAGACAGCGCTCAAGCTGAGCAACAAGTACGCGAACCAAGTGCACGTGCTCCGCGTCGAAATCCGAGTCGAGTCGTCCGTCCGCGTCTACGTCGTCCTCACGAGCGAGGACACGGCCCCTTTCCCGCTCTACCGCGTCATCAACTCGACGGCAAACGAGATGATCCACTTCAAGCAGTGCTTCGACGGCGGGAGTGGCGAGCTTGCCGAGCAATCCGCAGCAGCAGCGGACTTCAATCGCGGGGTCACACAGCGCCTGCTCCCTGGCGAGAGCATTTGCCTCGGCTGGGACGAAGCATACTTCCTGCAATCACTCGAGCGCGTTCTTGTCATCTCGTACTCGTCGGAGACGACGCGCAGCAAGGTCTTGTTGGACCAGCCCGGCGAAGCGCAGCGAGTCGACATCTCGGCGTCGAAGGCAAAAGCCGCGTACCAGGTTTACTTGCACTGGTACCTCAATGGCGTCACGAAGACCGTTCACTTGCACGACACGGAGCTACCTCGAGACAAGCTAACAGGGAAGCAGAACGCTCCCCCGTCCGTATCGGAGCGGACAGGCTCATCCGGCGGAGTGCTCCAGCTTGCTGCGACGCTCGTGTCCGAGCTCAATCTCAACCTCAAGCTCCCAAGCATCCTCGTCTCGGTGCTGAACAGCAAGCCGGAAGAAGTACTCCTCTTCTCAGGCGAGAAGCTCGAACTAGCGTACGCAAAGACGGTCGGTGTGCACGACCAGTGCGAGGTCAAGATCGGGTCTTTCCAGCTCGACAACCAGCTCGACAACGCGGTGTTTCCTGTGATCTTCACGCCGATCCCATCGAACGCGTTCTCCTCCATCGGCTTCATGGACTCGCCGCGAAAGTCGGCACGCCCGATGACCCCGCCGACGCTGCAGGAGCGGAAGCGGTCGAACGCGGACGAATGCGGCGATGATGTGGACGATGTGGATCAATTTCTCCACGTTTCAATCTTCCGGCTAAGCTACGGCGACGACGTGGAGTACATCAAGTATCTCTCGGCCATGCTCCAGCCAGCTCGCGTGCAAATTGACGACTTCCTCATCATCTCGGTTGGATCGCTCGTCACGGACTGCATGCAGGTGGTGCTGCACCACTTTCCGGACGCAGAGAACGAGCATCGAGCTGCGGGCGCTGAGGCGCCGGGTTTAAACGCAACGGCTGAGAGAACCCTAGCAGCGACGAGCGACCACGACGACACGCTCATCGCCAAGGTCCCGCCAGTCGAGCGACGCATGTACATCGAGACGCTGCAACTGCACCCTGTGCGCGTCCACATCACGTTCCAGCAGAACAACCTGAGCTCGGCGACGTTCTTCGACGACCAAGACGCGATCCTGCTGCCGATGGTGTTCATGATCCTCAAGTCGAACCTCGTGAACATCGACAGCGCGTCGCTGAACCTGAACGCGCTGCACATCTACCACTCGTTCACCACGCGAGCCTTCATGGCGTCGACCATCCAGCAACACTACGCGTTCCAGGGCATCCTCCAGATCTATGCGCTCGTAGGCGCCGCAGACATTCTCGGGAACCCGATCGGACTCGTGACGAACCTGGGAACCGGAGTGAAAGACTTCTTCTACGAGCCGGTCGCGGGCATGGTCAAGTCACCGCAAGAGTTCGTGCTCGGGCTCTCGCGCGGCACCGCGAGTCTCGTCAAGAACTCGGTCTACGGAACGTTCAACGCCGCAAGCAAGTTCACCGGCACGCTTTCGTCCGGGATCGCGGCGCTCTCGATGGATAGCAAGTACATCAACGAGCGCAACTCGCGCAACCGGCACGAGGTACCGACGCACCTCGGCACTGGTTTGCTGTACGGAACCAAGCAGCTCGGGCAGGGCATCCTCGCAGGTGTCTCTGGCGTGATCACCGCACCAGCGATGGGGGCATACACGAACGGACTGTCGGGCTTCGTCGAGGGCGTCGGAAAGGGGCTGATCGGCGTTGCCGTCAAGCCAACGGCCGGAATCCTGGACCTCGCGGCTCGCACCACCGCCGGGATCACAGCGACTGCGACCGTGTTCGACCGGAAGGCGCGGAGTACGCGAGTCCGGCTGCCGCGCATGATGCACACGAGCGACAAGCGGCTGCGCGTCTACTCGGGAGACGAAGCCATGATCTCGCAGCTGCTGCACAAACTGCCGCAGCGACTGCTGCAGAACGAGCACTACGAGGCCCACGTGTTCCTGCCGCTGAGTCGCGCGGTGGTGGCCACGTCGCACCAGTTCCTGCACGTGGACTTCAGCTCGAGCGGCGCCGCGGCCGCCGTTGCCATGGGCCCGGCGCCGCCGCGCATCACATGGAAGTGTCCGCTCACGAGCGTCTGGGGGGCGCAGAAGACGGGTCGCGGCGTGAGCATCATGATTGGCACTGCAACGAACGTGCAGGTGTCGCCGGCCATGAACACGCTCGTGACCAAGAGCTCCATGTCGACGGTGCTGATACCGCTCCGAGACACCGAGACGCAGTTCGCGGACCGCGTGATCAAGTGCGTGTCGGACCTCGTAGCGAGGCAGCGGCAGCGCGCGACGCCCGAGTCCGAGACGTACGCAGCGCCGCCGCCCCGCAACTCGATCGGGCTCGTGCTCGAGCCGGTGCGCGCAGGCGAGCGGGTGCCAGCGGGTTACGAAGGCTCCGGCGGCCAGGTCGTCGACGTGTTCGTCGGCTCGGCGTGCTTCCGAGCTGGCGTCGAAGTCGGCGACGTCATCGTCGGCTTTGGCGGCAAGAAGTTTGAGCGAGGAGACCACGGCAGCGCGCTCCGGTATCAGCTCTCGCTCATGAAGAAGGGCGATACGCTCGAGCTCATGGTCGTGCGTAGTGGTGAGATGCGGACGATCCGAGTGGCCACCGAGTAGCGAGACATGCAGGTCGGCAGGCAGGCGCGAACTGTTTGTTGTGCGGCGGGTGGGGTCTATGAAACTTTTGCTTTGTCCCAACGCACCGCGCACTTCGCTCGTACTCACTGCTCTCGCCCCCACCCACCATTGTCTGCTGCTAGCCACGCTGCACTAGGCAGCAACCTGGAGCGCACACCACCACATTCATGATCACCACGCTCCTTCCTTCCCAATCCCCACCTCCGGTCTACTTCCTTGGCAGCGCCGTCACACCCAATCAGTTTTAGGTCTGCACCACCCGCTTGACGACACTGTAGTCGTCGTCGTCCTCGCTCTCGTCGTCGCTCGAGAGCATGTCGAAGCTGGCTTGGATCTTGTCGAACGTCCGTTGGAACGCGTCGTTCTCCCCCACAAGGCTTGTGATCTTCTTCGAGCTCCCGAACGTCTTGTACAGCGATCGAGCTGACAGCAGCATGTCGTCTTCCTCGTCTTCCTCCTCGTTGTCATCGACGTCCTCAACTTTTTCCAGCTGGAACCTGACCGCCGCGCCTGCCTTCGGCTGCGGGGCTTGCTCTTCGCGGACGATGGGCTCGTCGAACGCCGTAAAGTCCGACTCGCGCTCTTCGTCGTCGTCGTGAAACAGCAGCGCCGACTGCACGTTCGCGCTGTTCTCGTGCTCCGGCTCGCCCTTGCTGCCCTCGCGGCCGCCACTGACCATCGCCGGCGCACTCAGCTTCCGCAGCAGTTCCTTTGTCTCCGCTTCGCTGCGCTGCGGGACCTCGTACGTGGCAGAGGGCGAGAAGCCCGCCATCGTGCGCGGCTGCTGGAACTGCGGAGGTGCGTCGTCCGAGATGGCGCCAAAGAAGGACTGCGGGCCGTTGCTCTCGTCGTCCTCGTCCTCGTCCTCATCCTTGACTACCGCACTTGCAAGTCGCTTGGCCTTCGCGCTCGACGACGTCGTCGACGACACCGAACTCGAGCTGTGCCGCGAGACCGCTCTGTCCTCCTTTGAGACACTCCCAGCCGACAGTCGGGCCACCGAACTCGAGTAGCTCGGTGGCAGGTCGTTGTCCGACGCGGTGAACGCGATCGTTCCCTGCCGCTGCATGGCGTGCGGCGACTCGCGCTTCGGATCTTGGGGCTTCGCGTACAACGACGGCATTCCCTCGTACGAGTTCCTTGGAGACGTCACGTGGTTGTTGACTGGAAAGAGCGGATGCGACACTGCGAACACAGCGTCGCTCTCACGGTCCCGTGAACTCGACTGCGCGCTCCAGCCGCTCGCCTTGCTCTCCGAACTGCGAGTCGACCCTGCTCTGCTGCGCTGCAGCTCCTGCTCGGGTTGCGAACCGCTCGAGCCAACCGCATAGGCGCTCTGCTCGTCCTTGCTCTCGAGAGACCGCTGCTCGTTCTTCATGACCCACAGCGCGTCGTGGAACTGCCGCATGTCCGAGTCCAAGAAGCTTCGGTCGCAGCGCGCTGTGTTGATCCCGAGCTCCGACTCGCGCAGGTCGAACGCGAGCTCCGACTGCCGCTTACTCAAACCCTCTGACGCCTCCGACGTGCGCTGTCCAGTCAGCCCCGTGGACACCTGCGACGGCGAGCCCCGATCGGGGAGCGACGACGCCACTACTAACGACGGATGCCCCAGCACCTCTTGTGAAGCGCGACGCGCCGATGAAGACGGAGGAGAGAACGCCGGGGTGTCTGACAGCTCCTGTGCTTTCGTCTCGTCTTCGTACTGTTCTCCGTTTCCGAACGAGATGACGCCTGACGCTGTCCCCGTCTCCGCGCGCTTCTCTGTGATCGCCAGTCCCTCAAAATCAACCCCGTCGTCGGATCCCATTGACCCCTCGGATTCGTCATCACTGAAGCCGCCACCATCCATGCCGTTCGAATGGGTTGTCGGCAACAAAGCTGCTTCCCTCACTGCTGCCGAGTTGAGCTGCGCCTTCGTATCGCTGTTGCTCCCCGGTGATTGTGACGAGGCCACTGGATACGACGGCGAGCTTCCCTGATGGTGGTCGGAGTGTCCGGCGATTTCGCTTGAGTAGTACGGCGGCGGCGACCGCGGGATCGCCGCGGCGGATACCAGGGTGCTGCTGGCGTGACCGGCGTTTTCAGGCGCACTCTGGTTCGCGCTCCGTCGTCCCTCGTCCACATCGATGTCGATCGAGCTCGTGGACGACTCGGAACTCACCGAGTCGCGGCGCTTGCTCTCGGAGTCGTGAAGGCTGCTCGGGTACGGTACAGGCGAGGGCTCGGTCATGCCGTACTCGAACGATCCAGAGAGCGACGCGCCGTGCTGGTGCTGCTGTTGCTGCTCGAAGCGATACGCGCTGTTGTGGCTGTAGTTCTCCTGCCGCGAGGACGCTCTGTTGACGCGGCTCGCGGACTGCTGCGTGTTCGAGCGTGACCTAGCAGCGTACTCCTGCGAGTGCTCGCTCTGCCGGTTGTACTCAAAGTCGCGCGGCATGGACTGGGGCGGCGCGGCGACTGCGGACGCTGCGTTGTGCGGCCGGTCGAAGATCGACGCCGCGGACGGAGGCGGGCGCTGCACCGACACGCTGCTGCCGTACGTGATGGTCTCGCGCGAGTACGGCGAGTGGTCCAGGACGCTGCCGCGGGTCGGGTACATGCCCTGCTGCGACGCCTGCAACTGCTGGCTCGCTCGCAGCTGCGACGACGAGTGGTAGTACCCGGGCGGCCCCTGCGACTGGCTACTGCGCGGCGGCGGGCCCGCTGCCGCTGTGCGCTGGCGCTGCATCGACTGCAAGAATATCTTGGTGCGCCGCTGCTGGCTCGCGGACGCCCGCGCCATCTCGGCGGCGGACGTCGGCGCCTGCGTCAAGAATGACGCGCGGTGCTCGTCTTCGACGTACCCGAGCAGGCTCGCGCTCGAGGACGCCGCGGACGGCTCGAGCATCGGGATCTGCGCCTTCGGACCGGTCGTGATGAGTTGGAAGCAGTGCATACAGATCCGGAGCTTGACAGTCTCCATGAACTTTGCGTTGCGCACGTCAAATTCCTTGCTGCACGCGCCGCACACGACCTCGCCGCACTTGCGGCAGTTCATCTTGCGCAGCAGCAGCAGGCTGAAGCTGTCCTGGCACACCGTGCAGCGCGAGCGGTACTTCTTCGGCACGAGCTCGAGGTCGCTCAGGTACCGCTGCTCGTTCAGGCGCGTGCTGCGCACCATCGCGCGCACCTTGGCGACGAACGCGACGCGCTCGCGCACGAAGCTCGGGGACACGTGCGCGTTCTGCTTGTAGTTCATCTGCAGGATGTGGATGACGTCGACAAAGCCCGGGCGGTCGGTCTCGACCACGATCACGCCCGAGTGGTAGAAGCTGCCGCGCACAAAGCCAAACTCGCGCGTGAGCTCGTCGCAGCCCGGGAGCTTGATCGAGTGGAGGCACATGACCCAGCCCTTGCGCCCGTGCGAGTCCACAAACTTGTCCTGGCACTCGAGGTAGCAAAAGTCGCGGTCCGCGACGCCCCGCGGGCTCCGGGTCGCGACCCACTTGGCCGTCACCTGGTGCAGCGGCTTCTCCTTCGTGCGCGGCGAGAGCGTGTAGAGCACGATCGCGTCGTAAAAGAGCTCGCGGTTCTCGACCGAGAACTCCTTCATCGCGCGCGTGGTCGAGAGGTCGAAAAGCGCCGCGACCTCCTTCACGCTCGCGGCCACGCTCGTGACGCCGCACATGCTCACGACGTCCGCGGGCTGCGTGAGCGCGCCGCGCCGCGGGGTCCCGGCGTAGATCTGCACGTCCTGGTACTTCTCCACGTGGCGCCACTGCACGGGGCCGCCGGTGCTGCGCGCGCGCTCCACGACCTCCTGCGCGGCCTCGCACGACTTGCGCACCAGGTACGCCTTCTCCTTGGCCGACAGCAGCGGCGTCGCGAAGTAGTTCTCGCGCAGCGGCACCCACGTCGTCGTCATGGCCTTGCCGTGCGCGGGTTAGTGGCGGTGCGCGGCGGCGTGGATGAGGAGGAGGAACGACGGGAACGCGATGTGCGGATGGATGTGCCGCGCGAGCGGATCTACCTGTTTTATGCTTGACTCGACGTGGCAAATTGGCGACTGTGCTGACTCTGTCCCGACTTTGACGGTCTCGAACCCGGAATTGGACTTTAATGAGCGGGAGCAGCGTGAACATTCCATAGTGGATGGTGCAGGGTGTACTGTACAATTCTTCGAGCCGTGAGGACGCTCACAGTTCGGTTCGGATCATGACCGCATTTGGGTCGCTGAGAAATACTGTAGGAAGTGAGCTGAGGTCTGTGCGCTGGAACACGCTACTGCTGCTGCGGGCGCTGTGCAGGCTCGAAAGAGCTCCACAATGGTGTGTTTTACTTGGTTTGTTTCTGTCACTCCTTGATCCGTGATTTGGTAAGGTTCCTGTGGATTTCAGTGTCTTGGAATTTGTATGCTCAGCATCTGACGCCGGTATTATCAGACTTACAGAACCTCCAGGCATGTACTGGACATCGTGAAAACGATGTCGATACGCAATGTCGATACGCTGCAGGTAACCTACACGTATTTTCTCGACAATGCACTTCTGTACGAGTGCTGTTTACTATACATTGTGAAAACGATATCATACAGCAGTGCCTGGCGAGGCAGCGTGACATCTTCCTCTGCCCCGCAGTTTCCTGGACCCGCCCACCATGTTTGGCGACGAGGAGCTGTGGACTTCCATCCGACAGGTGGGACTCAGCGACCGCATCGCGAGCGAAGACGACAAACTCGAGTGCAAGG
>SMMQ01002048.1:0-32208 GCA_008271595.1 [Pythium] brassicae (nom. inval.) | reverse complement strand
CGACCCAGTTCCCGGATTCCTTGGCTCAGAGAGAGAGAGAGAGAGAGCTCGCCGTGCTGTGGAAGACGCGCACATCTGTTGCAATGGAGTCATCGGTGCTTGCGACCTATTGAGCGCAGTCTGTCGAAGCGGTCAAGCTACAACAGTATGATGCAGGTGGTCTCGTATCTGTGCGCGCCAGCCACGATCGCGGTCCAAAAGCTGCAGATCCAGAACGGAGTCGCGTGTGATCCGATCGAAGCGAAGTGGTCGACAGCACTCAACGACATCGATGTCTATTTCATAGCCGAAGCCGTTTCACTCCACTCTCTTTCTCTCTCACTCTCTCTTCTCAGTGTCGACATGCGCGTCGCTGACAGTGGGCACCGTGCCGGCAGCGACGGCGGCAGCCCGACTGCGAGCAGGAAGTACATCGGCTCGCGAGGCAGCCGCGAGGCGTCGCACACTACTTCGTCGTCGTCGTTCTTCATCATCCAGGAACCAGTGATCTCGCCGTCTGGCGGGTCCGTAGACGCCAACAACGCTCGTACCGAGCAGCTCCGCCGATCACCGACGTCGTTCAGACCGAAGCTCAAGAGCACGAAGAACCGGAACGCGTCGCCGCTATCCCCTGACTCCCACGGCGATGCACCGCGAGTACGAACGAAGCAACGAGCTGCGGCTTCCGACGTCGACACCCCTGTGACGGCGCTGAATACTCATGAAGAGAGCTTGCTTGAGAAGGACGGCGCGGCAGCCAACGCATCCACGTTGGAGCAACGAGACGCGCGCATTTGGGAGAAGCGGACTGCTCCGCTTTCCATCCTGAACCGCGTCGGCTCGGCACCTGATCTCCCGCTTCACAGCTCAGTGAGCTCGACGGTCTACAGCTCCTCGAAGAAGCGCAACCTGCTGAAAACCGTTGGGTTGAGGGGCGCTGGGCCCCACGCCGTCGCTCTGCAGCGCAGCAGACTCATCCCTCTCCCGATCAACATCCGCACTGGGACACTGACTCGAGAAGCGCGGGACAGCAGGTGGAGCAGCAGCAGCAGCAACAACAACATCGACACGGCCGCAGACGCGCGAGAGAGCCGACTGACGACCGTCCCCAGTGCTGACAATGCGCACCAGCAGCTGGTTGAAGAGGAGGCTGCAAACGCCGACTACGCCATCGCGGCGCTCAAGCAGCGGCTCACGCAGATGGAGAAAGAGGCGACTCGCGATCTCAAGCAGAGGCAAACGCTCGAGAGGCAGACCGCGCAGCTCGTGCGGGAGAACAAACGGCTGTGCGCCGAGAAGCAGGAGCTGCAGAGCAAGCTGGAGCACGTGGAGAAGGACGTGCTCTTGCAGAAGCACGCGTTCGAGAAGCTCTCGGATCGGTACGCTGGGGCGTACAACAACTTGCAGAAGCTCACGGAGCAGCAGCAGTCGACGGGCTCGGACAAACACTCCGGAGCGGTGCAGACCGTGCTCCAGGCGCTGACGCGGGAGAACCAGGAGTTTCGGCGCAAGCTGCGCGTACGCGTAGCTGAAGCACACCGGCTCCGAGTTGTCCGGCGCGTGCAGGTTGGCGCTGACTGTCTGTCCTTTGTTCTGTGATACAACGCAGGTGCTGGAGGCGCGACATGCTGACGACAAAGCGCTCACGGAGCGACAGGAGAAGAAGCTCAAGCGTCTGCGCGCGGAGTTGGAGGCGCTGCAGCACATGCACGAAGCCAACAGCAGAGACGGCGCGGCGTCGGAGGTGCAGAGCGAGTACTCGCACAGGCCCTCTCTTGAAGCCAAGCAGGCTCACACCACTCTGACTAACTCAACTGCCGAGGCAAGCAGGAGGGCGTCTCTCAGCGGAGCAGCGTCTGCTGTGGGGTCGTCCTCGAAGAGCGCCCCGACGAAAGCGACCTCGGCACTGACTGTGACACCAGCGACGGGCAGCGCCTCGAGCGCAAACGGAAGCTCCGGCCACCTCATCCGCGCGGATGACTACCAGTACATCGATCCAAACATCTTGAAGGTGCTGGAGAAGGTCGACTCGCAGTTCAGTATCACGAACGCCATCACCCTCTCCGCTGTGCTGAAGAAGTGGCTCAACAGCTGTCTCCGTGTCGTGAGCTCGACGCACATCCCGTCTGTGCTCAAGCTGTGCGTGCGCGCGCAGCCTAAGCGATGCAACACTTCGATGGCAATCGCTGAGACTGACGGTGTTTGTACGCCTGCACAGCCTCCTCACGCGCATATGCGAGCTGCTCCACTGCGAGCACGCAGCGATCTTCGAGGTTGACCACACGGGACGAAGGCTCATTGGGAAGTACACTGAGAGCGGCGACGTGCACTGGGAGCTCCCGCTCGACAAAGGCATCATCGGGTTCTCGGCTCGCCAGAACACGCTCTGCAACGTCCCGCGGGCGTACGACGACCCGCGGTTCTACAGCTCGACCGACACGATCACGGGGATTCCGTCGCGGGAGCTTCTGTGCATCCCCATCGTGCACGAGCTCCAGCCTGGACAGCCGCGCTGCGTGTTCGCCGTCCTGCAAGCGTGGAACACGACGCACCAGAAGCCGTTCACGCCGAACGACCAGATCCTTGGAGGCCTGCTGACGATCCAGGCCGGAACCGTCTTCCTCCAGACACAGGTGGGCTGGCGCTGCTGACCTACCGTGTCTGAATGATCTCAGGCTACTTGGTTCTCCTCTCATGGTACCTCTGAGCGGGTCGCATCATGCTTGCGCACGTACTGTCCGCTTACGACGCCACAGGTTGCGAGAACGCTCCAGAAGATCAACGCGAAGCTGGTTCGGATCATGCGCATGCCGCAAGAGATCGTGCCAGAGGACGTTGCGATGGCTCCCCAGGACGACTTCGCGTCAACCTTAGTGGAGGGCCATGCATCTCCCCTCCCCACTACTGCTACAATGTCGCTGCTGCAGCTTGTCGCGAACGCACAGAAGCAGTTCTCCGAGTGCATCGGCATCAAGAAGCTGCGGATCTTCGTACTGGAAGCCGAGGTGATGCGGGTTTGGCATGTCGGCTCGGAGCTGGACACGGACAGCGGGCGGGCGGTGCTGGTGCGCAAGTACTCGAACGTGCTGTCGTCGCTCTGTGGAATGGCGGTCAAGACAGCATCGAACGCCAGCGTTGTTCTCGAAGACCCGACGTCCGAAGCCATGTTCAACGACATCGTGGATCTCAATGGCGGTGCTGGGGGACTGTACTTGTCTCCGATCTCATCGCCCCTGGGGTCGTTGCCCCTCGGGATGATCCAGGTGGCTCGCTCCTCAGTCACCGCTGTCGTTGGTGATGATCCTGGCTTCGCTGCTGCCGTGGCGAAGGAGAAGCAGGCAGCACAAGCTAGCGAAGACATGCTCACACTGGAGCTGATCGAGACGTTCGCGAGAGTCTTCGCAGGCCTCCTGCACCACGTCAAGGCCCAGCAGCTGTACGACACGTGTCCGAAGGAGATTCGCGACGCCAGACTCGCGTACCTCACGGACCGCCTCGACTGCCTCGAGAACGAGTGCCGAGAAGAACAAGAGCAGAACGAAGCAAAGGAGGAGCAGGTCACACGCGCGCTCGCGGCTACTGCGATGATGGAGCAGCGCTTCTTGGAGTCGGCGCAGCGCGAGCGATCGCGAGGAGGCCAACGGCCAGAGCAGCCTGTGGTGGCGGAGAAGGAGCCGACACGGCGGGTGTCGTTCAGTGAGGAGGTTCTCCACCCTGGCGCGAGTGTGCACAAGCGCGATTCTCGGCGGGTCTCCTCTGCAGGGTCGACCCGAAAGAGCGCCAGCGTGGCGTTGTACTCGCCAGCACTCGGTATTGTGCACGTTGGTGGCACTGACGAAGCGCAAGCTGGCGCGCGAGAGAAAGCTGATGAGAACGAAGCCGAGCAGCTTAGCGAGGATGACGGCGACGATGCCGGCGAAAAGGCTGAAGAGAGAGACTTCCATCATGCGACTGAGCTGGGGTCCAGTGATGCAACTCAGCTCGACGATCTCTCGAGTGACAGCAGCAGAGCCAGTGATCACATCGCTGTCGATGCTGAAGCGGAACGAGCGCTACAGGACGAGGACGACAGAGACACGACGACTGGAGACAGTGGTGATCCAGACACTTCTGAGTCTCATCTGAATGACTTTGCTCCAGCCGACTGGAGGTACGAGCAGTACCGAGACAGCGACTTCACTGAGGACGGCGGAGCTTTCGACGGGCTCCAAGAGCACGACGACGGACAGCAGGCGGAGGAGTATGAGGGATACAGCGAACCGGATGAGCCACAGTCCGGAGGTGGCGACGACACATTTGCTGGCGGATCCTGGCGCCAGGACGACGCGCCTGTCGGGCTCATCTCGACCGACTCGATGTATGGAATCGACCTCAGCTACAGCGACCACTCTCCACCCGAGCTCGCTACGGGTGATACAAACGACTCATTCTCTCCGATCGGAGAAGATCAGGACCCACAGTAGCTCGAAGGTGGCGATGTGAAGCAACAGGATACTAACGATCTAAGGAGCAGCGGGGCCAGCGTACTCGCGCACTCGAACGCTGGAAGAACAGGCGGATATGAACAGGGAAACACAGTGTTGAGGAAGCCGCCAGCAGCGCAGCGCAGTGCAACGGAGCCGCGTTCACCTCGTTACTCTCAGTCGTCGTCGCCCTTGAACGCCGTGTTGCGCGACGCACAGAGCTTGCCAAAGTGGCGCGCGACGCGGCGGAACGAGCGCTCGCTCGACGACGAGAAGAGGTCGCGCTGGAACTCGCCGGCTTCGTCGGAGGTCAGGAAGCCCGCGGGCGGCGGGTTGCCCATCGTCACGGCTTCGACGAACCACGCGCTCATCCACTCCTGCAGCCGCTGGCCGTCCAACTTGGCGAACTGCACCAGCACGCCGGCGACCGAGCCGTAGTCTGCGTCCAGCCGCGAGACCGGCACGGTGCCGAGCACGACGCCCGACAGGAGGTGGTTCACGAGCTGCTGTCCGCCGCACGACTCGCCTGCAAAGAAGCTCTGCTCGAGCACACTCTCGAACGCTGCGAGTCGCGGCGTCGGGTTGCTGCACGTCTGCAGCCCCAGCACGAGCATTTCCTCGAGGAAGCAGAGCGCCGCCTTATTCGCCTCGTTGTGCGAGACCTCGAGCGACACGACCGCGCACTGGAAGAGGCTGTTGAGCAGCGGCGCGCCGTCGGTGCTCCACGGCGCGAGCAGCACCTGCGGGACGCACGTGAGACTGCGCTGCACGAGGAAGAAGAACTCCTCGACGACGTCCGGATGCGCCTGCACCGTCGCCCGCGCCTTGAAGATCGGGAACGTCGTCTCGGCGAACACGCGCAGCAGCTTGGCAAACAGGTTCACGACCTCGTCGCTCTCGTCGCGTCCAAAGTACTTGAGCACCATGTTCCCCGCGTAGAGGTACGACGACTTGGGGTCGCTCTGGTAGAACGCGAGGAGGTTGTCCACGAGCTGCGGCAGGAACGGCTTGAACTGGCTGCCGCACGTGCGCAGGATGCGCTTGTAGCACCGGCACACGCGCTCGACGAGGTCGTCCTTGCCCCGGAAGAGCAGCAGGAGCTGGTTGAAGAGCGGCCACACTTTCTCTGTCAGCGTCATGAGCGGGTGCGGCGTCTCTGCTCCGCCGCCGCCGCCCATCGCGCGCATGTCGACGTCCAGGTGGTCGTAGATGCAGATCAAGCGCGATAGCTCGACCGCCGCCGCCGCGGGGCTTACGCTCGCTCCAGTCGCAGCGGCCGTGAGCAGCGCGCTGAGCCGCTGCCCGATCGGCTCGAGCACCTGCTCCAGCAAGCCGAGCACAGCCCCGAGGTCGCGCGTGGACGCGACGCCTGCCAGCACGCCCTCGAGGATGAACGTCTGGTCGTCCACCGCGAGGATGTCGTGCGCCTCGAGGTGCAGGTAGAACGCCGTGACTTCCCTGCCGACCAGCGGCCAGCAGTCGGTCGCGATCGAGCGGATCGCCGCTGCCGCAGCGCGCGCGACGTCCCAGTCCGCGAACCGCGGGTCCTGCGTGCTGCTCATGACGTTCTGGTTCAGGAACGCGAGCTGCGCCGGCAGGAACGCCGGGTGCTGCTGCAACCACGCGACGTAGCGCGAGACGATGAGGCACGACGTGTAGCAGATCGCTGGGTGCTCGGAGAAGCGCGGCAGGTGCTGGAAGATGAGCTCGACCGGCGCGTTCACGGCCTCTGGGTTTGCGCGCTCGACGTGGCGCGCGATCGAGCGGAAGGCGAACAAGTGCGCCTCGATCGCCTCCCACCGCCGCTGCTCGGCTGGCTGCTGGAAGATCTGCTCGAGGCCCTGTACGCAGTGCTGCAGGATCGCCTCGGCGCCCAGCAGCTCGCACACGTCCCGGAGGATGTCGCCGAGCTCGTGCCGGAAGAGCTTAAAGTCCTGCTGCTTGTCGGCCGGCAGGCGCGGGAACGCGTCCTGGAACTGCAGGTGCTGCATGCAGATGCCTGCGAGCCGTAGCAGGCTCGGCGCGAGCTTCCCGAGCGCCGCGTCGCGCTCCGCGCGCTCGGTGCGCAGCAGCTCCTCGATGAAGCGGAACCAGAACGGCACGGTGACGTCCGCGACCTCGACGTCCGGGCAGCTCATGCAGTCGAGGAGCAGGCCGACAACCGCAGCTTGGCCCATCTCGAGATCCCCGACGAGCAGCGGTAGGTACGCCTCGGCCATCTCGGTGAAGATGCGGCAGAGCCCGAGACACGTGTCCGTGTCGTCGGCCGCCGCGGCGCGCTGGAACGCGTCGCGGAGCTGCATGAGCTGCGGCACGAGCCACTGCACGAGCACGAGGTCGCGCTGCACGTCGTGGTAGCTGCGCACGAGCTCCACGACGAGATCTACGGCCACGTCAAAGAGGTCGTCCTGGTTGAGAAACGCAACAAACGACTGCAGCAGCGGGTTGCGCACGACCACGCCCGGACTCACCGACGCGTAGCGCAGCCAGTTCTTGGCGGCGCGCAGCACTGTCTGCTGCGTCGCGACCGCCTCGGCCTGGTGCTGGCGGTGGCTGCCAGCAGCCGCCGCCGCCGTCGCGGCCTCCTGCATGAGCTGCGGCAGGAGCTGGTCGAGCACCGGGACGGCCCACTGCGCGACCTCGGCGCGCAGGCGCTCGCGCGCCGAGCGCTCGGGGATCTCCGCCGCCTCCTCCACTACCACGACGAGCAGCTCGGCGAGCGTCGCGGGCGCCACCTGCGCGCGCGCGAGCGCGCCGAGCACGAAGCTCAGCACGCCGCTGCTGTCGGTGCCGCTCGCCGCACTGAGGAGCGCAGTGATGCTGCCGGTGGGTCCGCTGCTGGTGCTGGTGCTGGTAGTGGGGCTCGCAGCAGCGCGCGCCTGCAGCTCGAGCGGCGGGATGCGCGGGAGGCACGCGACGAGCGCGAGTACGAGCTGCGTGTGCACGAGCTTGGGCGGCGCGAGGGCGAGCCACGCGACGAGGCGCTCGCTCAGCGCCAGGTGCGACCAGGCGGGCGGGAACGCGTGCTGGCGCCGCAGCTTGGTCGCGAGCGTCTGCGCCGCAAAGAAGAGCACGGGCGTGGGCTGCGCGGACGACGCCGCGGACGACGCAGACGGCAGGAAACGCTCGAGCAGCGCCGCGCAGACGCCGAACGCCGCCGGCGAGAGCTGGAAGCCGCGCAGAAACGCGTCGGCCGCGCGCTGCGTCGACGGCTGCGGCGTCGGGTGGTAGAGCGCCTCCAGCGCCGCGAGCACCGCGGCCTCCGACGAGGCGTCCGCGGCCATCGAGGGCGGGCGACTTGCGAGGGGTTGACGTGCGAGTCGTAGGTGGTGGGAGAAATGGCTCGGGGGCGTTTTGTACTCGTGAAAAAAGAGAGGGGAGTGTGCGTTCTCCCTGATTTTTGTCACTAGGTTGACTTGGTGGGATGATGATGGGCGGCTGCGAGCCAAAGCAGCCGCCAGTTACGCGCTGCTACTGCGCGTGGCGCTGTGGCTCGCTATGGCGCACCCGGGCACCTTCAGGAACGAGTCAAAGTCGTACTTGACGAGCTTCGGGCAGCAGCTCCAGAACTTGCCGGCGTCGTGGAACACGGGCGGCCCCGTGTGGTGCACGCACGCGTCTGGCGCGTTCTCCGCGACCACGAACTCCTGCTGGCAGCCGTAGTTCACGCACCGTGCCTTGCCGTCCGCACGCACCGGAGCCGCGCTGTTAATTGGTCCACATGTATACGTATACAAAAGACGAGACGGTGAGGCCCTACACGACCCACATCACGCAAACACACAGAGCACACGTACGCGGTCTGAGTGTCGATGGCAGCCGACACGGCAGTCACGGCGTTCGGATTCTTCTTGTTGTAGTCGTCGATGGACTTGAGCACCGGGGCCGCTGCAGCAGCGGAAGCCGCGCTGCCGCCGCCCCCAGCAGCCGCCGCTGCGCCTTCCGCTGCGAGCACCGTCGGGGACTTGGCGAACTCGGTCGCGGGCGAATCCGGCGAGTGGCGGCCGAGCTGGCACGTCGGGATCTTCTCAAAGTCGTCCCAGTCGTACACCATCTTGGACGAGCAGCACGACCAGC
This sequence comes from [Pythium] brassicae (nom. inval.), assembly GCA_008271595.1. Classification (NCBI taxonomy): domain Eukaryota; phylum Oomycota; class Peronosporomycetes; order Pythiales; family Pythiaceae; genus Globisporangium; species [Pythium] brassicae (nom. inval.). The sequence continues at coordinate 23,689 of SMMQ01002048.1, read as the reverse complement.
CCTTCTTCATGTCGTGGAATGTCGGCGGCTGCGCGTGGTGGCGGCACGCGCGCTCGTGGTTCTCCGACTCGGCAAACTTTTGCGCGCACCCAAAGTTCTTGCACTGCAGCAGGTGCTGGGCGGACGCGCGTCCGCTGGCCGCCGCCGTCGTTGCTGCCACGCGTCGTCGTCATCACACGCCAAACAGGTCCCTCGTTAGCGACAGATCCGAGCGCACCAGTTGTTTCAAGAGCGAGCGACGCGCGCGACGTACTCTCTGCTTTCACAGGCTTCGTCGTCGACGGACCTGTCGCGCCATTCGAAAGCCGCACGCACCGCTACGTCAGTTCATACCCACACCATCTCACCACACCGCCGGCCAGACAAAGCGCAGCTTTGTCAGTGCAATACGCACCGGCGCGCAGGAAGAGGTCGTCGTGCTTTTGCACCGCAAAGTGCAGCAGCTCGTCGCCGTGGAGCGGCGCGTTCTTGCGCTCGAGGTGGAACTGCGCGGCGTCGAGCTGCTCGTCCGGCTTCTTGGTGTTGTAGTGCTCCACAAAGAACTGCGCGTGGGCAGCGAGTACACAACCATACACCGCAGTTGGTGGCAGGAACGCAAGAAAGCGGCAAGCACGTGCGCCAGTCGCAGCCACAGGAAACGCAGCAGCACGCACCTCCTTGAGGTAGTCGACCGTGTGCCCCGCCCACTTGGACGGCAGTGTCATCTTAAGCGTGAGGTGCAGCGCCGCGTCCGCGCTCTCGTCGTAGTGCATGTACACCTTCTTGGGCACGGCGCCGTCCATCTTGGCGGGCGTCACGGGCGTCGCGTCGGCCATTTTTACACGTCGTCGAGTGTTCGCGAATCGTGGTGGCGAGCAATTGCGAAATGATGAGTATCGCACGTCGAAGGATTTGAGTATCATGGTGATACTCGTTCAAAGCACGTCATGTACCGGTATTTGGAGGACACCAAAAAAAAGTCTTGAAATTCAAATCTGAATGAAACTGAGATTTTGGCGGCAAAATGGAATGGCTTTGGAAAAGGACAACATGGAGCGTGAAATAAGAAAGGGAACCCATGGTTTTCAAGCGCACTTTCCAAGTGCGTCGCCGTCTGCCTCCGTCTGCCTCCGACCGCCACCGCTCCTGCGCACATCATGCAGCGTCCGCTGGGGCTCATGCGCTCGGACTTGAGTCTGATGGTGCGCCTCTCACTTTGCACCTCGCTCATTACGTAGTCGCAAGCTGGCTCACTCTTCCTGTCTCTCAGACCTTCCGAGGCCGCTCGAATACGCTGGTGGAGCTCGCGAAGCGCATGTGCAGCGCCGACGACGAGTGGCAGCGCAAGTGCGACGCCATGCGCGAGCTGAAAGCGCTGTTGAGCGCGTACGCGGCGGCTCAAAGTGGAATAAGTGGCGACGGTGACGCGGTGGACGCGGCGCTGTTCACGCCGGAGAACATCCAGACGCTCACGCAGCCGTTCCGGAGCACGGTACGCTGCTCTTGGGGGCGAACAGAGTAACAGAGTTGGTGGGTGCGATGCTGAAAGGGGCGCGGTGTGTTCATCATCTGCAGCTACTGGACCTGCGCTCGACGGTCGTGAAGGAAGCGTGTGACGCGTTCGCGGCGCTCGCAGCGTGCGTGGGGCCAGCGAGGAGCAAGATCATCGTCCGCGACGTGTTCCCGACACTGCTGGAGGCGCGCGGCGCGTCCAACAAGGTGCGTCGTGACGCGCTGTCCGGGTACTAGTACAAACGTACAGCAGCGACAGCGAACTCACCGCTGGCTTCTGGGCAGGTCAACACACATGCGGTCCACCAGTGCATCGAAGCCGTCATCCGAACGGCGCCGAGTCGCTACGTGCTTGCTCCAGTGCTCCAGTCGCTCCGCACCAGCAAGTACGCCTTGGTACCCGCCGCCAGCTCGTTCTAGCGGTGTGTCGCGCTACGAGGCGCCGACTCCCACGCCACCTGCTGACGCGTTTCGGAACGCGCTGCACTTTCCACAACAGGAATCGAGAGGTGCGTGAGAGCTGCGTCCGGTATCTGCAGCTCGCGCTCGCGACCTGGGACGTCGCAGTCTTCGACCAGTTCAACGGTCCGCTCCAGCACGCGATTTCGGTGCGTGATGACGTGTCGGCAAGTGGGCGGCTGTGGACGAGCGTCACGTGTACGCTGAGACAAGAGTTCGATGGGTTGCGTGCTTTCTGGCGCAGTCGTCACTGAGCGATGCGTCGCAGCGCAGCAGAGAAATCGCCCGAGAGTGCTACTGGTTCGTTGCGATGCGTTCTACTGTAGTTGAAGTGATGGCTGGTGGTGCTCACAACTCACAGCAGCCTCGTGGTGCTCTCGACAGGAGATACGCTGCATTGTGGCCGGACGAGCTCGAAGCGTGAGTCTCTCGCCTCTATGGAAAGGCGAAGGGAGAGGAGGGCTCACTCCGATTGCGTCGGGTGTTGCGCAGCATGGACGCGATGCTGTCCGGTGCAGTGAAGAAGCATCTGAACCTGAAGCGACCGCGTGTTACAGTGGAAGCGGAGACGCCGTTTGAGGTAGGAGAGGGAGATGAGGCGTTGCTGGTGGCTGGAGTGACGTTCGGGTGTCCAACTCACTGTCGATGGTGCCGACACACACAGTCCTCCAAGCGCCGACACCTCGCAACGATCACGAACACTGTCAGCGCACCGGCATCCGCAGCCAAAAGCCTGGAGTTTGGTGACTCGAATGAGCTCAAGACCCCATTGAGGCAAACGGAGCAACCGGAACCGGCGAAAGCTCGGGTCTCTGTGCCCACAAAGGCTACCACGAAGAAGAGTCCGATCGCGGCTATCATCCGCTCCAAACCCAGGTCGAGTCTCGCGACAGTGTTGTCATCGTTCGATTCTTCAGCCACTCCGAGATCGTCAAGTTATGCCCGTTCCAGCCTCGTACAGTCGACTCCGGCACCACGGTCCTCACACACGCAGCAAGGAGGAACTACACGCTCTCGGATCCCGACTCCAGCACCATCGAGTGGAGCCGTCAAGCCACGGCAAGTGCAGCAACAGCCTCGACAAGAGCACCAACACGAAGGTACCACAGCGGCTGCACAAGAGCAACTTAGCTCGACACCCGGAGACACCGGCATTGGAGTCAATCCGACGGGAAACAAAGAGCAAGACGACACTGTACAAGAACTCCGAGCTGCGCTGTCGTCAGTGCAGACGCAGCTGTCGCAGGCAGAGTCGAAGCTGTCGTCGGCGACGGAGACAGCGGACGAGCAGGCAGCGAGTCTGTCGAGCGTGTCGAGCGCGAAGGCGGCTCTGGAGGAGCGCGTGCGCTCGGAGGAGAAGCGTGTGTCGGAGCTGTCTGCGCTGCTGGACGCGGAGCGATCCCGCGCGGCTGGCGCGGCGGCGTCGGTGAGCGCGCTGGAGGAGCAGAAGCGCTCGCTGTCGACGCAGGTGTCGTGTCTGGAGCAGCAGGTGTCGAGTCTGGAAGCGGTCCACGCGACGGCGCTGTCGGAGTCGAGCTCCAAGCTCAGTAGCCGCGTGTCGGAGCTGGAGGCTGCGCTGTCGTCAGTGCAGACGCAGCTGTCGCAGGCAGAGTCGAAGCTGTCGTCGGCGACGGAGACAGCGGACGAGCAGGCAGCGAGTCTGTCGAGCGTGTCGAGCGTGCAGCCATCGAGACTCCGTGGCTTGGAAGGTGCGACTATGAGCCATGATGGTGTTATCGGTGTTGGTTCCCACACATGACGTCGTGTTGTGTGCCGTCAGGTGGTGTCGGCTCAAACGTGTCTCGCATGCTGGCGATGTCGTTCGGAAGAGATCAAACCGAGATCGAGAAAGAGGAGCTGCGACTGAACGGTACGAGACCGACCAACGTGAGAGTCTCTCGTGCTGCCTCTCATCATTCTGTTCATGCGTCCAACAGAGGCGAACTTGCTGAAGCGGAGACGGCGACGCGAGAATCGCCAGCCGGACGCGTCGGCACCTTAGATTATCTATTCGTATGCGCCTCTCGCGTGGGCGTCACGAGCTGCTGAGGCATCCAGGCAGGCGACTTGCCGTGTGCCGGACATGCCATCACAAGGTAACTTCGACCACTCGTCACGTATTCGTGTGTGACTGTGGTCAGAGCAAGCGGCCTTTCTTACGGCCGCTCGGAGTGGACGCGGCGCTCTCCTGCGCTGCGCTGTCGTACGCGCGGACGTACTCGGCCTCGACGCGCTTGTCCTTGGAGCTGCTGAGCACGTATGTGATGTCGTAGAAGCGCTCGGTCTCGCCAGTGCTCGCGTCTACCGAAGTGTGAACTGCGCGGATCCTCGCGACTCCCCCTGGCTTGTTGCTCCCGATCCACTCGCGCGGCAGGATCATCACGACGTCGTTCACTTGGAACACGCGGTCGGGGACTGTCGTGGGCGTCCCGGCAGCTGCTTTGCCGCGAGGTGCCGATGTTCCCGAGTCGCCCTCGCTGTCCTCGTTGATGTCGAGTCTCCTCGCACACCTCGGCTCGTTGTCGTCGCCCCTGTCGGCTCTGTCGTCGTCTCTGTTGCCCAACTCGTCGCGCGTCGCAGTGCTCTTGCGCCTCCGCTTCTTCGACTTCGAGGACGACATCGCACCCGGGTACACGGCTTTGCCAGCGCGTGGAGTCTGTCGCCGTCCCTTCTTGCCCTTTGTCGCGCGCTTCCTCTGTAGCTGCTGCTGCTGCGATGACTCGTCCACTTGGCTCTCGACGGCGCCCGACGCCTTCTTCATGTGCTCGGGAAGCTCCACCTCGGTCGCCATGCCCGAGCCTTTCAGGTGCTTCGGACACCACGCGCGGTAGTGCGGGGCGCGGATGAGAAGCCCGTTCACGAACGCACACGCGATGTGGTAGGCGACCACGCATCGCTTGTTCGCGCACTGGATCTTGCTCAGGCCCTTGCGGCCCTGGCAGATCGCACACGGCAGCGACCGCCGGTCGCTCGGGATCTGCTCGATGCCGTGGCAGACGCCGTCCTTGAAGAACGTCTCGGGCGTGTACATCGCACACTGCGGATGCACCACCTGCCCGCACGACGTTGCGGCAAAGTCACCGCCACTCAGCTCGCACAGCACGCAGACCTCGTCGCCCTCCTGCTTGATTTTGTTCACAAACAAGCCGCCGAACGTCTCGTCCTCCTTCTCGTCGTCGCTGCTCTCGAGCTCTCGCGCTTGCGAAGAAGGACGTCGTCCGCCGTCCTCGTCCTTATCACCCCCGTCGCTCTCGTTCTCGTCGTCACTGTCGTCGAACTGCTGCCGCGCTGCCACGATGTCGCGGTACATCTGCTCCTGGTGCCTCCGCCGGATCTCCTCGAGCCTCTGCGTGCGGTACGCTTTCGTGGCGTACTCGTGCTCGATCTTGGACGTGATCTCGCAAAACATCGCCTGGGTGCGCGACAGAACGGCCCCGAACTCGAGCTGCAGGGCCTCCAGCTGCGTCTTGATCTCGTCCTCCTCGTCGTCGCTCTCGTTGTCGTCGTCCAGATCGTCGACACTGTCGCCCACGCGCTCTTCCGCTGCCTGCAGACTCGGTCGGAAGCTCGCGTTCACGATCGCGTCTTCGTCGCTCCGCTTCACTGCAAAGTGCTTGTGCAGCAGGAGGTCCTTCGGGGCCGCGTCGCCTCGGTCCGCCGCCTTGCGCACCAGGTGCACATTCCCATTCTCAGTCGACACTTGGAACTCAAAGATCCGACGACTCGGCTTCGGCTGCTTCCGAGCAAGAGCTGTCAACGCAGCGAGCAACGTCTCGTCGTCAGAGCGCTCGACCTGGAAACGGAGGCGCATCTTCGTGGAGCCTTCCGTGTTGCCGTCCGTGGTACTCGTCGCGTGGCTCGCAGTCGACTGGGTTGCCTCAGCCCCATCTCCTGGCTCCGCGGTGTCTTTGCTCAGATCCACCACGCTGATGTACTTGCGCTCGACCTTCTTCTCGCCACCGCCAAGCACATACGCGATGTCGTACTTGAACCGCTTCCGCCCGCCTTCAAGAGCCACTTCGTGCACTCGCCGCACTCGCCCCGCGCCGCCGAGCTTGTTGATCCCGGCCCACGTGCGCTTCGCGACTGTCACGACAGTCCCGACAGCAAGCGGCGGCTGATCGTCCACGTCATCGTCCGCTTTCAAGCTCTCGGCGCTGACACCCAGGAAGATATCGGACGACAGGAACTTCTGCTTCTGCTGCCGGGTCTTCCGGAACTCGAGCAGATACGGCGGCACGAACTCCCGCTTCGGCATCGCGAGCAGGTCCAGCACGTCGCTGTACTCGGCGTGGTCGGGGCTGAACCGCACACCAACCATCGCCTCCAGTCGGTTCTGGAGCGCGAGCAGCTCGCGTCGGTTGATCTTTGAGAGGAAGAACGCGCCGTCCAGCGACCGCCAGAAGAGGTTCATCGCGATCTTGCCATCCGAGCGGAGGAAACACCACGGCCAGTCGACGCTGAGCCCGTCGTTCTCGCCAGTCGATTTGCTCTCCTTCACCACTGCAGCGGACCCTGTCGCCTCTGTTCCCAATGAGTCAACGACGCTCTGACTGTCGCTGGTCGCGTCTGCTTTTTCGTCCGATTGCTGTCGACTTGTCGCACGCGACAGGCCACGGCGCTGTGTGCGGAACCAGCACTGCGCTGGGTACTTGAGCTTCGGGAGCACGGAGTCTCGGACGTCGTCGACACTGACGTTCCTCAAGACAGTCTGGTTCACAGCGACGATCTCGTCGTGCTCCTGGATCACGCCTCGCTTCAGCGCTTCGAGAATAGTCCGGTTCGACGTCTTCCCCTCGCTCAGACACAGCTTGGCGCCGGATGAAGTCGGAGCGTTGGCCATCCCCACACCAGTCAGCTGGCTCTGGACCACGACCATCACGTACTCGTACTCGCTGTCGCTGTCCCCGCTCTGCAGCCCGGGCGGGTAGAATGCTGGAACGAACACGCGGGTCTGCGTGATGGCTTGCGCCGCTGAATGATCGTCGACAGTGTGGCGCGTTGCTGCTGCTATCGCGCCACCTGCTTGCGTTGCTATCGCCGACGGCTTGACGAACGGAATCATCACGCTCTGTCGCCCCTTCTTCGAGTGTCTCGCGCTCGCGTCGTCTGCGAGTTCAGACTTGAGCTGGCGCTTCTTGCTGCTAGTGGTCGCCTTCGGGCCGGGCGTGGCGTCCTTCCCAGTCAGAGCTCTGGCGGCGTCGTCGCGCGGACGGAAGTCTTCGTCGCTCTCGCTGCCGCTCGAGATGAGCACGTGCTCGTCCTTTTCGCTGCCTTTGTCGTCCCACGAGTCCACCCCCGGCTTCTTCTTCTCTTTGCTCTTCTTGTCCGCTTTCGCTCTCGCCTGATGCCGCTTCGCTGTGGGTGTCGGCCGCACCGTGTGGGACGGAGAAGCTGTCGGAGCGACGACGTCGACAGCCGCCGTCTCCTCGTCTTCGTCGGCGCTCAGGCCGTCCATTTTGAGGAACTTGTCTTGGTGCGCGAGACAGCCGCTCCCAAAGTGCCGCTACGACAGAGTCCGACAGCGAGCGAGCGCAAGTCAGCTCTTCCAGCCACAGCAGCTCAGCACGCAACAGCGAAGCAAGGGCGACTGTTGCTGTGTGTGGTGCACCTGAGCCTCGATGAACTCGAACTTGATCCCGTGCTTGAGCGCACACGGCACGTGGTACGCGACCACGCACTTCCCAACGACGCACTGCGCGCACGCGCCTTTGTCCCTGCGCGTTCAAAGCACAGACACGCGGTCACTCTGTCGCCATGAGCTGACGCCCTTCGCTCTAGAAGCGACCTCCCTCCCGAGTACCCTCGCAGCACAGCGAACACGTACGTCTTCTTGCAAAAGCAGCACCGCAGCTTCCGTCGCGCCTTGAGCCGCTCCTGTTCGACATGCTACGCTCAGCGAACCACAGCAGCCAGCCACCATGACGACAGTAGCAACCAAGCAGCGGCGGCGCTCACGGACTGCGTACCACTCCGCAGCACACGTCGCCCTTCACGCCCACTTGATTCACCGCGATCTCGGGCAGGAACATGGAGCACATGACGTGCATCCACGCGCCTTCGAGCGTCGGCATCAACGCGCCGCCCTTCGCGAGGCACGCGACGCACGCCAGCTCCCGGGTTGGCGTCACGTTCTGCTCCACGTCCTGCTCCTTCAGGAACCGCGTGCACGGGTGGCAGTGCCAGTCGCCGTCCGGCACGAACGGAATCCGGTAGCACGACTGGTGCACCGCAGTGCTGCAGAGCTCGCAGATCACGATCGGGTCGTTCTCGAGCGAGTCGGCCTCAAAGCACACGCCGCACGCGACGTCGTCCTCGTCCTCGTCCTCCCCGCCCTCGACGGCGTCGGCGTTGTCCACGACGCCACCCGCGGGGGCCGACAGCGCTGGCTGCGTCCGCTTCGTTGGCTTCATCGCCTTCGCCTTGGGCGTCGCCTTGGACGTCGCCTGCGTCGTGGCGCCGCGGCTCGCGGCGGAGACGAACACGTGCACTGGCGGCGCTGCGACGTCCAACGCGACAGGTGCGTTCTTCTTCTTCGTCCCTGCTGCAGCACTCGGCGACTTGGCGGTGGCGACGCTCGCAGCCGCTGTCGGTGTGATGCGCGGCGCAGTCTGCTTCGCGCTGGCAGCGCCGGCGGGCTTGGCGGTCTCGCGCGCAAAGATGTCGGCGAACGTCGGCAGCCCCGCCGGGTCGAGCGCGTCCTCGGCGTCGACTTCGAGCAGCATCGTGACCTGCTGCGAGAAGTGACCGAGCGACGCCAGCAGATACAGCTCGCGCGTGTCCGAGTCCGCGATCTCGTCCTCGATGTCGTGCACGAGGTCCGCGAGCAGCTCCGCGTGGTCGGGCTCGCCGCTGGCGCCGACCACCATGTCCCGGAGCTCCGCCACGCGCTCGCGCACGCTCGCATCCTGGATCTGGAAGCGGAAGAGCGAGTGGTTCTGCAGCAGCTCGAGCGAGCGCGCCGAGAGCTTGCGGCCGGCGGCGCCGTCGGCCATGGCGGACGGAGGACGGCGAGTGGTGCGTGAACTGCTAAAGTGTGTGAAAATAGCGGAACGAAACCAGCGGCATACAAACATCGAGTGAACGCCGTTCCCGCCAAAATATCGCCGACTAAATACGATTCGACACAAGATAAAAAATACCCCACAGTGCAAGTCGAACCAAGTGAACACTGGCAGTAACGAAAAAATAACGAAAATGCAATTGTGGATCGATCGGACGATGGTCTCACAGTCTCGAGCGCCGAACACGCTACGCGTGTGTGCGTAGCGTGTGGGTGTGGGTGTGGGTGCGCAATGGTTCTTGCTCCGTTGCTGCGCCTCGACTGACCCCGCCGACCACTGACTCGATATCTGGTCGCCACTTGACGCACTGGCTGCCTATTACAGGCGCGCTTTGAACACGGTGTCGGTCGAATCCCGTCGGATCCCTGAGCCGACACGCCCCGCCTATCGCCCTTGAAACACGCTGTCATTGTCGCCGTCATCCGCACCCACTCGCCGCGGCCCTTAAAGGTGGTAGTCGATCCCCGCGTACTCCTCCGTGTCCTGGCCGACCGACTGCGAGTGCGAGTGCGAGTACGACTGCGACTGCGAGTGCGAGTGCTCGAGACTCCGCTGGCGCAGCACGTTCGACGACGAGCGGCTGTCGGCGTAGTGCGAGTCGACCGACGAGAGGAAGTGGTGGTCCGACGACGGCAGCGACCGGATCGACTGCACGCTGTGCTGCGCCGTGTCGCGCGTGTCGACGTCCATGTGCGAGTTCTGCTGCGTGAACAAGTCCGCCGTCTCCGTCGACCCCACGACGTCCTCGACACCGAGGATCTCCGCCATCTTGGCTTGGAACCGCGCGCGGTACAGCTTCGGCTCGATCGCCGACAGCCCGTCGCCGTCCACTCCCCGAAACACAATCTTGAAGAACCGCTCGAGCCGTTTCTTGAGCGTCCACGTCTGCAGAATGTCGATCACGCCCAAGTGGTAGTACGCCGGCCCCACGACCGTGTTCGCGAGCCGCATGCCCGAGCGCGGCAACCGCCGCCCCGACGACGACACCGACGCGTTGCTCTCCGACCGCGTGCTGCGCAGCGGGTCGCGCTGGCGCGACACCTTGCGCGAGCGGTTATTGGCGCCAGCGCCAGCGCCGAGATCCTGAGTGCTCGACGTCGACGACACGCTCACGTGGTGGCGGTTGCCGCCCACGTTGCTCGGGATCCCAGACGCCGCGGCGCCGCCGCCCAGCGTTGTGCTCGTGCTGCGCGGGTCCATCATCGAGTTCTCCGAGAACGGGTTGAAGCTCGGGTCGCCGTGGCGAGTGTTCACGTTGAAGTTGACTGGCGACGGCAGCCGGTCCTCGAAGCTCCCGCCCTCGTCCACGACATACTCGACCTCGTTGATCCCCATGAGCAGCGAGTAGTCCATGATGCCGAACGAGCAGAGCAGGTCGCTGTCCGCGCACAGCTGCTTGTAGAGCTGCATGGAGACGTCGCGGTCGAGCTTGAGCTTCTGCGTCAGGTCCGAGTCCTTGAGCACGACGTTCGGCTCGTGGCCGCCGAGCCGCGACGGACAGCTCAGGCTGTCGGGTGTCGAGCCCTGGTACACGTACTTGCTGTTGCAGTGGCGACACGTCACCTTCTTGCCGCGCTTCGGCAGGTCGCCGTGGCGGTTCACCCACGAGCCCTTGATGTCGAACCGCGAGTGGATCACCTGGTCCGTGTCGAACAGGTTCGCCATCACGATGAACGAGAACTGCTTCCCGTAGAGTTCGAGGCAGTGGCAGCCGTAGAAGCGCGTGAGCAGCGAGTTCGGCTTCGAGCACAGGTAGTCGGCGTACTGCTGCGCGATGCTGCGCAGGAACGTCGTCTCCTCCTTGCTCGTGCTCTTGACGATGAGCGAGCCGTCGGCCGAGAAGAACATGAACGCGCCGCTCGCGCCCTCGCTCAGCCGCTCCTTCGCGGTCGCCGACAGCGACTGCAGGTACGCCTCGTTGTTCACGCCGAAGCGCTCGCGGATCTTCTTGAACGCGTGCGGCTCGTAGTCGTGGAACGTCTTCGTGCGCTCCGACGTCTTGGACGTCACGCGCAGGCTCTCGTTGAACGCCGCCGCGGCCCCGACGCCCGCCCCCGCCGTGTTGTTGCTGCTGCTGCGCGGGTCGTCCGAGTGCTGCCGCATGTAGTGCGGGCCGGGCCCCTGGAGGTTGCTGCTGCCGCCTCCGTGCGCCGCCGCGCTCTTGGTCTGCGGCAGCAGCGCGAGGTGCTGGATCCGCTGCGACGCCGGGAGCCGCTCGGCTGCCTGCACGGCCTGGATGATGCCCGATGTCGTGTAAAAGAGCACTTCGCGGCGCAGCGCCGCGTTCACCTGCGGGTTCAGGTCCACGTCGACTTCCTCCGGGTTGTCCGACAGGCACTTGGTAAAGTGCGACACGCGAAAGTCGTTGAGCGCGAACCAGATCACGAGGTCGACGTAGCCCTTGCCCGCGATAAGAAAGTTGAGGAGCTCGCTCACGTTGTCCTTCCGGGACTTGTCCTCGCGCGCGAGGAAGACGACGTAGACGCTGCCGAGAATGAGCCAGTAGAACGTGACCGCAAGCACGTTAAAGCGCGCGCGGTTGATCGACTGGACGCGCACCGCGTACGTCTCGGGCATACCCTCGCTCAGGCGCTTCCAGGCCCAGAGCCAGACCGCGATGCTGCAGACGAGGAAGAGCCCCATCCAGACGTAGAAGAACGCCCAGCTGATGATGTTGGCGCGCACAACCTTGTAGCTCTCGCCGGAAAAGTTCTCGATCACTTTCGCGCGCGGGCTGCACGTGTCCATGTCCCGCGGCGGCAGGTTCTTGAGCGCGTTCGTCCAGCAAACGCCGAGGTCCGAGTAGCCGGCCCAGTCGTCCACGTTCATGAGCACGAGGCCCATGAGCAGGCCCATGCCCCAGCAAAAGACGTGGAACACGCGCGTGTTGCGCTTGAAGTCCGTGAACGGGTTCGTGAGGCTCACGAGCAGGTTGAGCGTCATGCAGAAGAACCAGCACTCGGCAGCGATGAGCGAGAACTGGAAGAGCCCCGCAAAGACGTCGCACGCAGGCCCGGCGCCGTCCTGGCGCGAGCAGCCGCACTGCGGGTTCCGGTCGTTGCAGAGCGACGTGCAGTCGTAAAAGAGACAGCGCGCGAACTGCTGCGTGAGCAGCTGCAGCACGAAGAACGCGTCCGCGATCGTGCGCCAGAACACGAGCGGGTTCGGGTGCTGCCGGTAGCCCGGCACGCTCGCGTACGAGAGGATCACGAAGAAGACGGAGAAGCTCGAGAGCACGGCGCCCCAGATGAGCCCCGGCGAGAGGTTCGCGTACTCACTCGAGAGCGCAAAGCCGAGCGACACGGCGAACGCCACGAACATCACGAGCTGGAACCAGCGCGTGGACGAGCTGAAGCACGTCGTGAGCGCCGCGGCCGGCGGCCGGCGCTCGGTCTGCAGGATGTGCGCGTCCGCGTCGGTGCCCGTGTCGGAGGAGCCGAAGGACGACTTGGGGGACAGCGGCGCGCCGCCACCGCCGCCGCCGCCGCCGCCGTAGCGCCCCACGTCGTACATGGCGAGAGGGGGGTCGGGTCGGGGGAGGCGAAGAGTGGGGACTGCCTTCCTGCCTGCTTGCTCGTGTGCTTTTTCTCGAGCCGGTTTGTTTTTGATCAACACTGGATGTTGATGCTTGAAAAGGGGCTTTTCCCTCGCTTCAATAAGAAAAGCAAGCTGGCCGTGGGAAAGTGCGTGCGACAGGAATTTTGGCGCACCAAAGTGTGTGTGGTGCACACCTGAATTTCTTTATCTGGAGGCTTGCCAATAGTGCATTGCCGTTAATATCAGGTTCAATCCATTGGAGTTAACGACATCTGTGATTTTGTTTCAAAACGATTTGTAACCCACCCATTCGCGGATCTGCCACCTCGCGAGCATGAAGAGCCTGCTGCAGATCGTCGGTGCGTGTCGCCACCCCTCTCTCTCTCTATGAGCACCACCCAAACTCTAACGCGCCGTCGGTAGTGGTGGTGCTCGCCGTGACGCTCGCCGTGCTCACGTGGTACGTGACGCTCGCGCCGTTCTGGATCACGCAGAGCGGCCGGCGCGCCGACGCCTCCGCTGCGTACGCGCAGGGCATCGGCCTGTGGCTCAACTACACGGAGCACGTGGGCGACCCCACGTACGACCCGGGCAATTCACTCTGGATCCCGGCGCAGGAGAGCGCGGCGCACTCGTTCGCGGACCAGTGGTACGTTTCCACGCACACGAGCGCGCCTCCCCACCGCTCACTGCTCACTGCTCGCTGCGTTATGCGCCGTGCCTGTGCGCGTGCAGCGCGGCGGACGCGCCGTTCTGCGACAACGCGATCGGCGAGCTGCACAAGCAGTTCTGCCAGGTGCGGCGCGTGTACTGCGGGCCGGCGGTCAAGTTCCTGCAGGTCGCGCTCGCGCTGCTCTCGGGGTTCGCGCTGCTCGTCGCGGTCTGGGCCGTGCTGGTCGTGACCACCGCGCGCCGCACGGTCGTGGACCACTACCTCATGCAGCTCTGCATCGGCTGCGGGCTCAGCTTCCTCGTCGTCGCGGCCGTCTGGTACGTCTTCGTCTTCCGCGCCATCATCGAGTCGGCGTACTACAAGGACCAGTACAACCGCTGCGCCACGAACGCGGCCGGGCGCAAGTGCTGGGGCATGGGCACCTGCCTCTACCTCATCATCACGTGCGCGGTCCTCTACCCGATGCTCTCGGTCTTTGTCGCGAACCACGTCACGCGCAAGTTTCGCGCCTACCAGGTTCGCGCTCGTGTCTCTCGGTCTCTCGCTCTCGCTCTTGTAGCCCCACGGCTGTCGGCGCACTGACGTCGCCACGCTCTCGCTGTATACGCAGCGGGCATTGCGTAAACTGCACGAGTCCGCGACGGTGCTGTCGATGGCGCCGCCGTCGGTTGATCTCAAGCTGTCGATGCTCAGCACTGTCGACCTCAATAAGTCGGAGCTCAACGTCGCGACGACAGGCGTTTCGGTCGACCTCTCGGGCGACGAGAGCGCGCAGCCGCCGCTCGCGCCGCTCAAGAAGCTCCCGTCGGTCGTCCGCGCTGTGAACGTGCACGAGATCGACGTGAGCGACAGCGAGACGGAGGAGAGGCGCGACGATATGTTCGAGTCCAAGTACCAGCACAAGGTGTACGAGGCATCGACGGCCACCGACACGAAGAAGAAGGCGACAAAGAAGAGCAGCAAGAAGAAGGGCGACGCGACGACGACTTCCACGAGCGCGTCGACGACGACGTCCACAAGCGCGGGCGACGCGAAGCTCTCGAAGACCGTCACCACCACCACCACCACCACGTCGGCGACAACAGCAAAGTCGGCGGCGTCGTCCTCGCAATCCCCCCGAGCGTCACTGTGAGTGTACGAGCCGAGCGCTGAACTCGCCACCCACCCACTTCACCCACCCCACTAGAGCGTTGGCGACCTGGTTGAAACGAACGCACCCTGTTCGTTGGTTTGTTGTCGTTTGTGCCGCTGTCGCCTCACAGTGTCGCCCCCCCACAGTGTAACACTGCTCCTATCGTGTCGAACGACTTGTCGGCCCTGACGTCCCAGGTCGATAGCGGACAAGCTGCTCGACGACACTTGGGTCCAGTAAGCAAGCACGAAAGGCGTCGGCGCCATTCGCTCGGTGTCGACCCCAAAGAGTCGACGTAACGGAAGCGAGAACAGCCCCCGGCTCGGCTCTAAGCGAGCAGCGATGCACCGCCTGGGTGTGCGTCACCCAGAGGTGGCCGTGATCAGCGACGAGCTCATCCGGAAGGTCGCGTGCGCGGACGTGGACGCGGCCAACACGAACGCAGTGAACGAGGGCGAGCAGAGCGTGGACTTTGTCCGGCTGCAGACGCTCGCGCTGTCGTTCCAGAACATCTTCAAGATGGAGAATCTCGAGACGCTGCGCCACCTCGTGAAGCTCCAGCTCGACAACAACGTGATCCACGAGATCGACGGCATCGCGCACCTCGTGCACCTCGAGTGGCTCGACCTCTCGTTCAACAACATCGCGGCGATCAAGGGCCTTGACACGCTCGTGCGCCTCACGGACCTGAGCCTGTACAACAACTGCATCGCGAAGCTCGAGAACCTCGACGCGCTCAGGAGCCTCCAGGTGCTCTCGGTCGGCAACAACTCGCTCGCGACCACCGATGGGCTCCTCTACCTCAAGTGCCTCGACAGTCTGCGCGTGCTCAACCTCGCCGGCAACCCCGTGTGTTCGGACCCAGAGTACCGAACGTGAGTGGGGCTCACATTATAGAGGGAGAGAGGAAGAGGGGGAGGGGGGTACTCTACCACGCTACCACGCGCAGCGCTTCGGACTGACGCTCGCTCGCTCGGAACAGATTCCTGCTCGCACACCTCGACAGGCTCCAGTACTTGGACTACGCGCTCGTGGACTCGAACGAGGCAGTGCAAGCGCGCGAGCAGTACCAAGACGAGCTCGAGGAGATGAAGGAAGTGAAAGCCATCGAGGACGCGGCGCTCGCACGTGAGGCAGAGCAGCTCAAGTACTTCGCGGTGCTCAAGGATGCGAACGTCATCATACTGGAGGTTCGTCATCGACTCGGATCTGCTGCTTGCGGCGCTGGTGGTCTGACCCACTCCCTCGACACATCGTGTCGTTGCCTGTCAGACGCTGTTGTCCGACATGTTCAAAGAGGACACTGAGATGAACAAGATCGAGGTGCTGCCGGGCCTGCGCAACCTCATCGACGACTACAGCGAGAAGGCGCGCGTGGTGACCGAGGACGTCAAGGTCGTGCTGCTCGGCAAGCACAGCGCGATGGCGAAGGAGGTGGACGCGTTCGCCGCCAAGTACGAGAAGGTGCAGCTCGAGGCGCAGGAGAGCAGCATCGCCGCGGTCGAGAGCCACCGCCGCGTCTCCAAGCAGCTGCTCAAGCAGGCGAGCGCTGCGCAAGCAGGCGACAGCAACGAGACCTCGGCGGCGGGGCAGCAGCTGCTGGGCGAGGCGAAGGCGTCGGCCGAGAAGCTCCACTGCGAGCTCATGATCCTCGAGTCGGACTTGGTCGAGACGGCGCAGGAACTCACGGCGAGCATGGAGGTGGCGATCGAGGCGATCGGCGTCGAGGCGCGGGAGATCGTGACGGAGCACTTCCGGACCGTCGAGGTGCTCGAGAACGGCTTCTTCGACAACGTGAGCCAGCTCGCCGTCACGCTGCTCGAGCGCATGGCGTCCGAGGACGGCGACGACGATGACTTCCTCACCGACGAGTGCCGCGTGATCCTGAACGACCGCGACGCGCTCAACAACGCGATCAACGGCTCGCACGACATCCACATCGGGAAGCTACTCGCCCAGGAAGACGTCATGCGCGAGCAGAGCCTCGCCAAGATCGCCGCCGTCATCAAGCGCGCCAAGGACCGCGAGTGGACGCGGAACCGCTCGCGCATCGCCGAGATCATCACCATCAAGGAGAAGCACTTGGGCGAGATCAGCAAGGTGCGCGACGAGCTCAGCCGTGTCGACGACGAGTTCTACTAGCTCAGAGCCGCTTGAACGTTGCGTAATAGACAGCACGGCGCCTTGGCTCACGTCTGTCGTCTTCGCTCAGCAACTCGCGCCTCGAGCCGCTGTCCTGAGTCCCATTCTCAAAGCAGAGCGACAGCGTCGAGTGGTCGTCACAGTGCTGACTGGACGCCGTCACGATGGACCGCTTTGACCTCTCGCGCCAAGCGATCGCGAGCCTCGCGCAGGTCTCGGACGACATCGTGCAGCAGGTCGAGCACAGCGCGGGTGGCGACAGCGAGTACGGATACGCGCTCAGCTTGGCGCAGAACCGCATCGTCGAAGTCTTCGCCATCGGTCGCTTCCAGCGCGTGGCACAGGTGCGTCTGGGGAGAGGTGTACTTGCTGTGCGATCGCTGATCACGATGTGCTGATGCTGTTGTTGTCGCTGCTGCTTTGTCGGCTCGAAGCTCGATCTCTCGAACAATAAGATCGTGTCGCTTGACGGCGTCCAGGCGCTCGTGCGACTCGAGAGCCTCATCGTCGCGGGCAACAACCTCACGTCCGTCGACATCCTCGCCTCGCTGCCGAGTCTGCGAGAGCTCAGCGTGGCGAAGAACAGCATCGTGCAGCTGGACGGGCTCAAGGGCTGTCGCGAGCTCATGGTGCTCGACGCGTCGTTCAACAACGTCACCAAGTGGCCGCGGCTTCACGACTTGGCCGCGCTCGAGGTGCGTGTCGCTCATACAGAGAGGGCATGATCGATAAGGGCTGTGTGTCGCGTCTCTCACCTCGTGATGGGGACAGTCGCTGGATCTGTCGAGCAACCTGCTGGAAGCGTTCGCTCCGTCGACAGCGCCGGCGTTGTTCCCAAGTGACCTCCGCAGGCTCTCGATCGCCAAGAACCAGATCCACGAGGTGCGTGGCGTGGCGTCCTCATCGCGTCCCAAGCCCCCGTCGGTCTCACGCCCCACGATGCTGCGTTCCTTTCCTTCAAGCTGTGTGGCATTGCAGCGCTTGGAGCGCACTTGACCAAGCTCCAGTACTTCAACGTCGAAGGCAACGTCGGCGTGGTGCAGACCGCGACGCGCGGAGGGAAGCTCGAGTACTTGTTTGTGAACCTGTTTCCGTCGATGCCTCTCAGTGGCGCAAGCGTGAAGAGCTGCGTCGACCCGTTCGTCTTGCGGTCGACGCGAGAGCTCTTCGAGGTGCCGCAGTCGACGGTCGCGGCGGTGGAGCGCGCTGTTCAGCAGCAAGATGAAGACGCGCTGGCGGAGTTTCTCAGAACCGGGACGACAGTGCTCCAGAGCGAGGCAGCCGAGCCGGTGGCGCGCAGCGCGGTGCTGGCGACCACGACCCAGGCGAGTCGCTTTAAGGTGGAGGAGCTGGTGCTGCCACAGCCGCCAGCTCCGCAAGAGACCACAGCTAGTGCAACGACAACAAGCGCAGCAGCGCTCGCCGCCGCGCTCTCAAAAGAGAGCAAGATGGAGATGTGGAGGCGCATCACAGAAGAGCGGAGAACGCAGCAGGAGAAGGACAAGAGCCGCTTGCAGCGCGAGATGCTGCGAATTGCCGACTCGACTCTAGAACGCGCAGTCGCTGCGCCATACACCAACACCACTGTAGCAACCAGTGGGCCGCCTCTGCCACCCCCGACAACAGCTCTCCCGAGAGAGACTACGAAGGCTGCGGTCGCTGGTCCCGAGAGTACCGAGCCGCCGCCGCCACCACCTCCGTCCACCGCACCCAAGACAGCAGCTCGTCACACCACACACATCACGATGTCACCGCCTGCAACAGCCCCACCGCCTACGAAGACGCGTGAAGCACTCGCTGAATCACCAGCGCCACGGACCAACGACGGAGGACTCGGGTCCTCCACCACCGACACTCGCCACCTCGCAGGACAAGTCCGAGTGCTCAGTGACCAAGTGGCGACGATGTGCAAGTACATGAAGGTAAGAGAGAGAGTGAGAGAGAGCGATAGTGTGTGGCTGTCGCTAAGTTCGCATGGCTGACGCCGCCTCTGGTGTGTGCGGACGGCGCAGGTATGGATCAAGCGCGAGCAGGTGGCTCGCGAGGCGGCAGCACGCCGCCTCCAGAAGTGGCACCGCAGCCAGCGCCTGCGCCGAGCCATCGCCGCCCGCGTGTCCGTGAAGACGCGCCAGTGGTGCGACCTGTACGCGTTCCACCACACACAGGGGTGCTCTCCCAGCGTTCTCCAGCCCCTCCACTGTGTAGCAGCAGCCGACAGAGCGACGCAACCCTGGCAGCTCTACGCGCAGATTCTGCAGCGAATCGCTCGCGGCTTCCTCGTCCGGCGCAAGCTGCGTCGCTGGACGGCGGTGCAGCGAGCAGCGACTCGCATCCAACGAGCGTGGAGAGCACAGCAACAGCTCCGGAGTACAGTGCTCCAGCTGAGCTCCCGGTCGTCCTGGAGCTCGATGAACGCGCGCGGAGGAGGCTCTCAGAGCCGCGTCAACACCCGAGTTGCGGGTGCGTTCGCTCGACTCGTCAGCGACGTCGCACAGCTCCAGCAAGTGTGCGTGGTGCAGGAGCGCGCGATGGTTCATCTCTGGGACAGTGCAGCTCGAGCCCAGCGGTACCTGGACATCCGGATCGAGAAGGCGGTGGTGCGCGTGCAGGTGCGCTGCCGGCCTGGCCGGTGACGAAGTGCGACGTTGGGTAGCTGCAGACTCAGTCGCCTTCGTTGTACATTCTCAGAGCCTGTGGCGAGGACACGCGGCTCGGAAGCACCAAGGCACCAGCAGCGTCCGGTGTCGTCCAGTGCTGCAACCAACACCCGTCGCCCTCGAGAGCATGAGCCGCACGATCGAGCAGCAAGCGCAAGAGATCGCGCGCCTCACACAGCAGGTGCATGCGCTCGAGAGCGCCGTCGAGCGCCTGCTGCTTGCCCAGCCAGCCAAGCTAAGCTGAAAGACTGAAGAACAAGGTCCGCAGTAAGAAACGCCCAGGCTGCGGCAGCCAACGACCCCCTTCCTCTCTCTCTCTCTTGTCATCTCAGCTGCGCGTCCGCCGCAGCGGCGCGATCTCCAGCACGCCGCGCTCCATGGGCTTGTTCTTGATCACCTCGTTCGGCCCGTACACGCCTTTGCGCAGCCGCGAGAGCGGGTACACGATCGTGTTCGGGAGCACCAGCGTGCACGGGTCCGTCACCGCCGAGCACCCGAGCTGGCTCCAATCGCCGAGCACCACGCCGACCTTCGTGCGGCCCGTGTCGTAACGTTTGCCGCCCACGTCGACCGTCAGGTTGCCGGACGCCGCGCCGGCGAACAGGTTCAGGTTCGCGGTCGTGACCTGGTTCCCAAAGTGGCTCTGGAAGCCGCAGATGCTGTCGCCGCAGTACCCCGGGTGGCCCAGCTCCGCCCGGTCGAGCACGAGCGCGTTCTTGAGCTCACCGCGCAGCACGACGCCCTGTCCCGTGACCACGTCGCCGCGGATGTACGCGCCGCTGCGCAGCGTGCTGCCGTCGCCGAGGATCGCGGGGCCTTTGATGAACACGTTCGGCTCGACGCGAACGTTCCGCCCGAGGTACACGGAGCCGTCGGACACGTCGAATGTGCCGCCGAGCACGAGCGCCCCGGGGAGCACCACGACCTGTTTCTTTCCCGGATTCCCTGTAGGACTCCCGGACGGCGAGAGGTTGATGATCTTGTCGGGGGCGAACGTGAGTGGGTTCACGCCCGGGAAGAGCACGATCTCTGTGCTGTTGGAGGGGTCGACGCACTCGGGCAGCTTCCACTGTGCGTGGCGGACGCCGTCGTCGTTGTCGTCATCATCCGACTCGTTGAGGCAGCGGCCGTCTGGTCCGCGCTTTGCTGCTGACGGCTTGAGTACCGTGATGTGCACGCTGGCGTCGGACACGTTCGCCCACTCGCTCTCTGCAAGGAACTGGAGCGCGTAGTCGTGGATCGCGTCTAGCACGGCGAAGACATTCGTGCAGCCGCGGAAGACCCCGTTGTGTGCGAATGCCGCCTGGTTCTCCGGGGTTATGAACGCGTCGACGCGCAGGCTTTCGGGCACGTCATGCGCTGGAAGGCTCTGCAGGTCGATGAGAGGCAGACGCGATGACTCCGGGGTCTGTGGACTCTTTCGCTGGCGATTGGCAGGGGTTGAGGAAGGTGGTGCGGTGGGGACGTTGCTTGTCGACTGCGCCAGCCGCTCGCTGCTCTGCTTTTGGAGCGCAACGTGGACGGCGAGCGTTGTCGCGAGCGCCACGGCGCATGCGAGTAACGTGGTCGCGAGTACGTCGCTCGCCATTGCTTCTCGATTTTAAAAGAAGGAAAAGTATCTTTTTGCATTTCGTGCACCTCTTGAAATAGCTCATTGAGTTTGATGCAAGGGTATTTATGTGATTCAACGCCTTATAATTCCTTAATTAAAGAATATGCAAAGGTGAAAGAGTGGTGGATCACGGTACGCGCTCTCTCCTGCACGAAACCCCAAAACACACACAATTGTTTCGAGCAAGACACACGCAGCGCGATGGAGTCGGTGCGCGCCAAGCACGCGGCGGAGCTCGAGGCGAAGCGCCGCAAGCTCGAGGAGATCCGCAAGCGCAAGGCGTCCGTGCGGTGCGTCCCGTCCCCTTTTGTCGTCTTCGCTGTACCCTCTCGCTCGCCTCCTCAGCGGCGCGCTCTCACTTCACCATCAGCACGGAGGAGACCGCGACCGTCGCGGACTCGGCCGCGCGCGCCGTCGACGAGCAGGAGAACAAGTTCGACGACTTTATTCAAAACATCCTCAAGACCGCGGACGCCGACGCGGACGCAGCCAAGCAGCAGGCGCCGGCAGTCGCGCCCGCGCTCTCGCTCGCCGAGAAGCTCTCGACGCTCTCGACGGTGCGCCTGACTTGCTGGTTGTGTGTCTGTATGACTCATCACACAGTAGAATGAGAGGGGGACTAATGTGCTGCTTGGGGGGCGGGCGGCAGGTGGCGAATGTCGCGGAGACGCACATCCAGCCGACGCTCGTGGAGACGTACACCAAGCACACGGAGACGGACATCACGCTCGAGCACGAGATCTTCGTCCGAGACGTGCGTCGGCGTGCTGCTTGTGAAGAGTGTTGGTCAGTTGCATTCTACACACGAGCCCGAACTAACGACCGCGAGAGACTGGTGTACTGTATATGTGGGTGGCAGGCCGGAGTGGACGACATGGAGGTGGACGCATCCAACTCGCCGGTCAAGTCTCGCGAGAGCGCTGCGTCGCCCGGGTCCCCTCGCCGCGCGCTCATGGTGGACACGGAGATGGCGGCGGCGGCGGACGACGCGGCACCCGCGCTGTCGGCGGACGAGCGCAAGCAGATCCTGCAGTCCGAGAGCATGGAGGCGTTCCTCACGAAGGCGTCGCGGCTCGTCGAGCGCGCGCTCGCGAGCACGGGCAAGTACGACTTCATGGTCGACTACGGCGCAACGGTCGAGGACGACCTGCTCGCGGAGGACGCGGCCGAGTCGCTCAAGCAGCAGTTCACGTTCGCGGACGACAAGTGGACCAAGCACCGCGCTGTGACGGACCTCGACGTCTCGCCGTTCTACCCGGAGCTCGTGCTCGTGTCGTACACGGCGCGCGACTTTCTCGACGAGGACGACAAGGAGATCTCGACGGCCAAGGAGTGGGACACGATGGGCAACTCGGCGGCCGCGGCGCTCACGGACACGTCGTCGATCACGGAGGGCGTCGTGCTGCTCTGGTCGACGGCGCTGCCGACGCGTCCCGAGTACAAGTTCACGTGCCACTCGCAGGTCACAAGCGCGTGCTTCAACCCGTTCGACCGGCACCTGATCTTTGGCGGCACGTACTCGGGGCAGATTGTCGTCTGGGACACGCGCGCCAAGGCGGCGCCGGTGCAGAAGACGTCGCTCTCGTCGTGCTGCCACACGCACCCGATCTACTCCATGTCGGTCGTCGGCACCAAGAGCGCGTACCAGTGCGTGTCGAGTGTTGATCTACTGGAGAGAGAGGAGGGAACGCGTATGCGTGTGGGAGAGCCTGCGACTGACTGACTGGCTCTTGTCGTGCGGATAGCTTGATCTCGGCGAGCACGGACGGCCGGATTTGCGTCTGGGACGTCGACCAGATGCAGCAGCCGGTCGACATGCTCGACCTGCGCATCGCGCTCTCGATCGTGTCGCACTACACGTCGGTGAACATGTCGACCGACAAGAAAGTGGAGGCGTCGGTCACGTCGTTCGCGATCCACCGCAAGGAGAAGAAGGAGCTGTACATCGGCACGGAGGCGGGCAAGCTGTACGCGACCAAGCTCGATCAACCCAAGACCGCCAAGGGCAGCGGCGTCGGCGGCAGCGTCGGCGACGCGAGCAGCGGCCTCGACGCGCTGGCCGCCGACAAGCAGGCGAAGGGGGGTTTCAACGCCTCGGGCGTCGCGCGCGAGGTGATCGTGACCTCCGTGTCGAAGGACGGGTCACACTTTGGGCCTGTGACGGCGATGCACTTCAACCCGCTGCTGCCCGGCCACCGCGACGGCCTCCTGCTCACGGCGTCGCTCGACTCGACCGTGAAGCTCTGGAGCACGGAGCACCCGCACCACGAGCCCGTGCTCTCGTTCGAGCCGTCGAGTGAGTACATCTGCGACGTGAGGTGGTCGTCTGTCCACCCGGCGCTGTTCGCGGTCGCCGACGGGAGTGGCGCAGTGAGCATCTGGAACATCCTGCGCGACACCGAGGTCCCGGTGGTCGACGCCAAGATCGGAGCCAAGGCGCTCAACAAGATCCGCTGGGCGGCGGACGGCAGAAGCCTCCTCATCGGCGACGCGGACGGCAGGTCGTACGTGTACGAAGTCCCCTCCGAGGTGCGTTACGCGGGTGCGAGGCGAGCAACGAGTGGGGATGACTGTGCGTCAGTCGTCTGATGTCCGGTGTCGTCCGCTTTGGATCTGTGCGCTGTGTCGTGTGTGTGGGTCGACGCAGATCGCGATACCGCAGCCGGACGATCTCGCACTGCTCGAGAGCAAAGTGGCTGCTGCTCTGGCGGCCGCTGCGATTGCCAAGGCGTGAGCTCGAGCGCTCATGCGTGTTGCTGTGTGTCGGGTGAGGGAGTGAGGCGATGAGGTATGGTGGGATGGGTAGGCAACGCGCACGCGTCAGGAACTCGACGCGAGCTACCGATCAATCGACGCTGCACTCACTGCGTTTTGCGGACTCACTGTAAAGTACTCGGTCGTGGACCAGCGGATCAGCTGGCG
>SMMQ01002047.1:0-21393 GCA_008271595.1 [Pythium] brassicae (nom. inval.) | reverse complement strand
CCCCCCCCCACACACACACATTGGGGTTATGTCAGGCGATCGCGAAGCGCTTGGCGCTCGACCAGCTCGTGTTCGCGCCGTCGTTCCTCCCGGTCTTCTTCACGACGCTGCTGACGCTCGAGGGCGATGTGGGCAAAGTGCCGGAGAAGCTTCGACAGGAGTGGTGGCCCGCTGTGAAGGCGAACTGGGTCGTGTGGGTGCCCGCGCAGCTGCTCAACTTCCGCTTCGTGCCGGGCAGCCTCCAGGTGCTCTTCTCGAACGTTGTCGGGCTCTTCTGGAACTCGTACATGTCGTACATCAGCCACACGGAGGCGCACAAGGCTGTCGTTGAGCCGGTGGCTGTGCCAGCAGCGGACAGCGCTGCCGCCGTGACGCCGCTGCTGGCGAGCGGCTAGTGAGAGAGAGTAGTCGAAGAGAAGCAGAGCGAGCGTGCGTGTGTGTGCATATGGAGACAGGAGGTGCAGAGTGGTAATGGGAGGCGACCCCATCGTGTTCAGGCTTGAGGGGTTAGCGAGCGCGTCCGAGAGTGACGGCGCCTACTGTGGGAGCACGATCTTGTGCTGCGCGAAGAGCTTCTTCTTGGCCGAGGACACGGTTTTGGACACCAGCGCCGAGACCGACGATCTGCGGCGCAGCGGAGGCGCCGTCATCCCCGCTGCTGCGGTAGTGCAGGGGACTGTATCGCCTGCCAGCGAGCAGCTTGAGCCGGAGGAAGAGCTCCATCGCGGTGGCTCGCGGATAAAGTTGGGCAGCTCCATGACGCCGGAGAAGCCTCCGTTCTCGCTCTCATAGTGGTTGCGGACCGGCCGGATGTTGAGCTTCTTCTGCTGTTGCTGTTGCTGCTGTTGGGCTCGCTGCTTCTCCGCTTGCTCTTGCTTTGCCTGCTTCTCCTGGTCCTTCTGGAGCTGCTTGAGCTGCTTGCTGCTCAGTGGCTTGGCTCCTACTGTCGCTCCTGCTTTCCCGAGCGGGACGACATCGAACGAGTCGCCCCCGTGCAGCCGCCGCTGCAGCTTCGACAGCTTCTCGCTCAGCGTCTCCTGGTCGAGCGCCAGCGTCTTGTACTCGAACTCCATCTGCAGCAAGTCGGCGCGCAGACTCCCGATCATCTCGTCTTGCAGCTTGATTTGCTCGGATTCGCGGGTCTGCTGTCTCGAGGTGATCGCTGCAGCTGCCGCCTGCAGCGCCGCGCGCTCGCTCTGTAGCTGCATCAGGAGCGTTTGCAGCGCGGCGAGTTCCTCTTCGAGCCGGCGGCAGTGTACTTGTGTCGCCTCGAGCGCCTTGCGCACCTGCGCGCGCTCGCGCACGATGAGGACGTTCGCGCTCTGCAACTGCCCCTCGACTTGCTGCTGCTTCTTGAGCGCGAGTAGCAGTTCGTCATGCGTCTCGGTCGCCAGCGCGGTTTTTTGCATGAAGTCGTCACGTTCTTGCTGCAAGAGCGCGTTCTGGCGCCGCAGCGCGTCGTTCTCGATCCGGAAGCTGTGCAGCTCGCGCGCCATCTCCATGTTGGCGTGCTGCAGCTGGTTCTGCAACAGCCGCATCGCGGAGCGTTCCTTCTCGTGTTCTAGCGTCTGCTTCTCAAGGTGCGCTGCGAGGACTTCGACGTCGTCCTGCAGCTGGTCGTGGCGAGCGCGCAGCTCGCGCACATCCTCGAACGAGGCGGACGTCAGTTCTTCCTCCACTTCGGTCGCCTCTCGCTGACTCCACTCGCATTGACTCTCCCGGTCGCAGTCATCCTTGGTGTGTACGCTGTCGCCGTCTTCGTCATTCATGGGCGAGCTGTCACCCTCACTTTCGTCTCGCTCGGGACTGGCGCTGTCAGCAAGCGCAGATGCATGAAGCAACGCCGCCTTAACTCGCCCCACCTCGTTGCTCTGGTTGCTCCTCTTCGTCTGGAACTGCATCGATCGCAACTGGTCCATAGTGGCGACGGACTATGCTGTTGATCGTGCCGCTTGGACTGCTGGTAGTGTTGGAGTCGGAAGCTGTGTGAAGGCTGATGGCGATCAGACAATGGTGTTGTGTGTCGTTTATAGACTTGAAGTGTAGCCATTTTCGAGATGGCTACAATTCGACTAACAACGTGAACAATTCTTGCACGGCGAACGTCAACGTTCGCCGTGCAAGAATGCAGAGCTTCCACGCCGCCGGCCACGATCACGAGGTGCGTTGCTGTCGCCACCACTAGGTGTCTCCTCCGTTTGGTACTCGCTTGAAGTAAACGCTAGTTGTGTTCTACGTAGCTGCTCGAGTTCTTCGTCCATGACTGCATCCAGTTGCCGAAGCTGCAGCTCCAGGGCATGACGGACTGGAAATGTCAAAACCCGAACGCTTCTGAAAGTCAAGTGCCAAAAACTGAACGCGACCTTGTAGTTTGTATGTAAACCTTCAGGTTTTGTAAACCACAAAATTAAGTTTGTATGTAAACCTTCGGATTTTGTGAATTACAATAAAGTCTACATGTGAAGCTTCAGGTTTTGTGAACCACAAAATATGAACCCATTCGACGAGTGAACCTTGACAGCTCCCTCCATCATTCTTGATGCTCCCTCCATCATTCTTGATACTGCTCTTTTGCCAAATGGAGGGGAGTCTCTTATTCCCCACCTCCAGCTCAAGCGCCTGCCTGCCTGCCTGCCTGGTGCGTCGACAGCGCTCCGTGGTGCCGGACTGTCTCGAGACTCTTGCGCTTGCCGAACCTCCAGTCTTCGCCACCAGCTTCTTCTCTTTCATCATGATGTTGCACGCGCGATTGGCGAAAGTGTCACGTGAGACTCTCGTGCACTTCTCGAACACCCGACGCACCATCCCCACCACCACCGTCAGTGCCATCGGCCGCCAGCTTGGAGCATCGCGTCGTCCGCTTGCGCCGCTCGTGACGCTTGCGGGGCGGCGCGGCTTCTCCACTGGCTCAAGCAGCAAAAGCAAAAGCAGCAGTGACAGCTTCTTCAAGCGCGCGTGGACCAAGTACCTCGTGCTGCTCGAGACGCGGCCGCTGGCCACCAAGATCGTCACGGGCGGCGCCATCGCGGGCATCGGCGACATCAACTGCCAGCTCTTCCTTGAGCACGGGAAGCCGTTCGACGCCAAGCGCACGGCGGTCTTCACGTTCCTCGGCGGCGTCTTCATCTCGCCCATTCTTCACGTCTGGTACGGCTTCCTCGGCCGTGTCGTGCCGGGCACCACGTCTCTGGTGCGTCCACCGCTCTGCTCTGTATGTGCGCTGAGGTGTGTGCGTGTGTTAGGAAGTTCACGCGTCGTGCTTCCGAGGGTATCGTACTGTGTGGTAGCTAACATTGGTCGTCTCCACACGTTTGCGTCCTGCCAGGCGGCCGCTAAGCGTGTGGCGCTCGACGTACTTGTGTCCGGATCCGTCTTGGGCTCCTTGTTGTTTATGGCGGAGGCGGTCGTGGGCAGCACGGACGAAGCGTTGGAGAAGTTCCAACAGGAGTGGTGGCCCGCCGTGAAGGCGAACTGGTTCGTGTGGGGGCCGGTGCAGATGTTCAACTTCCGCTTTGTGCCGGGCAACCTCCAAGTGCTCTTCTCGAACATTGTGGAGCTCCTTCACACTTGGTACGAAACGGTCAGCAGTCCGACGACGCGTGAGTCAATTGAGCCGGTGGATGCGTCTAGCGCGGATAGCGCTGACCAGGATGCCGTGACGCCGCTGCGAGTGAGCAGCTAGAGAGCGTAACGAAGGAGAGTGGGTAGCTGCATGTGTGCTTATAAAGCCATGAGTTGCAGAGTTGGGTATGGGAGGCGACCACATCAAGTTCGTCCGGAGCTGCTTGCTGCTTAGCAGTTTGGCTCCTGCTGTCGCCCCTGCTTTCCGGAGCGGAACGACTTCGAACGAGTCGCTCTCGTCGCCCTCGTGCAGCCGCCGCTGCAGCTTCGACAACCACTTGTTCAGTGTCTCTCGGTCGAGCGCCAGCGCCTTGTACTCGAACTCCCTCTACAGCAGGTCAACACGTAGACTTCCGCCCTTCGGTGACGCGAAGTGGGTGAGCAGTGAGTCCGCGTCAGAGTGCACCGTCAGTTGCACGTCCTTCGCCGTCACTGCGCGTCCGCCCATCTCGATGCCGACAGCTCAGTCGCCTTTACGTACCGCAACCCTCGCTTGATCGTCTTCCAGTGCAGAGTGCCGAGGGAACTCAGGAAATGCAAGCACTCTCGCACCAGATAAGCCAGATCCGATCGGCTCCCGATCGGCTCGTCTTGTAGCTTGATCTGCTCGGCTCCGCGGGTCTGTTGACTCGGGGTGTGACGAGGCAAGACAACAATACTTCATGAATCTGCACCTGCGAGCAGTACCAGCCCCGAGCGAGCCGAAAGCGAGGGCTACAGCTCGCCTGAGGACGGCGACAGCGCTCACATTAAGGATGAGTGCGACAGTGCGTCCTCGCCATTCTGGGTCCTCTTCGTCTGGAACTGCATCGATCACAACTGGCTAATAGTGGCGCTGGCATGTGCTGCTGATCGTGCTGCTGGAAATGCGGATAGTGTTGGAGTCGGAGCTGTGCGAACTTCGCGAAGGCTTCGCAGTGCAAAGGCTTCTGGTGATCTGACAATGGTGTCATTTATAGGCCAGTTTGACTAAAGTGTAGCCATTTCGAGATGGCGACAACCCAACTGACAACGTTCAACGTGCAAGAATGCAGAGCTTCCACGCTGCCGGCCACGACCTCGAGGTGCGTCGCTGTAGCCGCTAGGTGTCTCCTCCGTTTGATATCCGTTCACAGCCAACGTCCGCTGTCCTCTACGTAGCTGCTCGAGTCCTTCGTCCATGACTGCATCCAGCAACTACCAAAGCTGCAGGGCACGACAGACCTCAACCTGCCGCCGCGCTGCTCCACGTACCACACGACGTGCTCGTGCATGCTCAAGCAGGCGCTGCTGGTGCTCGAACAGCTCTCGCCTCGGATCTGCCGGCTTCTGGCGCAGATCTGGGACCTCACGTCCCTCAACTTCTTCGTGATCATCCAACTCGCGCACTCCGCAGTCGAAGAGAACGAGCAGTTCCGCGCCAAGTGCCGCAATGCCGAGCGCTTTCACCTCGAGCTCGCGGCGCAGCAGACCGCGCGCCACCAGCGCCACGAAGCGGAGGTTGAGAAGCTGCGCGTCGAGTGCCAGGGGCTGCGTGCCGAGCTGCAGAAGACGCGGCAGAAGCAGAACCGCCTCGCAGTCGAGAACACCAAGCTGCGCCAGGCGATCAGCGGCCTCATCGACACGCACGAGCCGATCGCCGGGAGCGGTGCGGCTCTCAGCGGTGGCGGCGTTGGCGTGGCGCACATCGAGTTCGAAGACGACGTGGCGGTCGTCGGCGACGCGGAGGAGCGCGAGTTCTACGGCGTCGACGGCGACGCGCTCGGCAAAGTCGAGAAGATCCACCCGATTGAGAGCCTGTCACAGGACTTGGAGCTGCTCTTCCAGGCGCTCACGGACCAGGAGCGGCTCCGGATGGCCACGGTCAACGACCTCGACCGCTTCATCAACTCGAGCACGGTCTCGCTGCTCTGGCAGTACGGGTCGAGCGAGGACGCGCACCAGCTGATGCACAAGATGATGAACACGCGCTCTGTCGGCTTACAGACGGATCCGCGCGAGTCGGAGCGACGGAGACACAGTTCTCTCACGAACGACAGCAACGAAACGCTACAAGGCGGGGAGGGCGGCGTGAACAACGACGAGGTGGGCGACACCCAAGGCAGCGTGTACGCGAGCGGCGAGACTGGCAACGCGACGGTCGTGACCAAGCGCCAGACGATCCCGGCCTCGCTGCGGGCGCAGCTCAAGACGCGCCCCAAGGTCCCGCGCGTGCTCGAGCAGGACGTGCTCAACCGCCTCATCCTCTGGCTGTATCTCGAGAAGCTGGACGCCGACGCCAGGAGTGTGCGCGCTCGGACGCCGCGCACGGGGCTGCACGCGTTCATGAAGCAGCGCTTCCTGCACAAGTACGCGATCGCGCCGCTCGCAGATTACCACCTGATGGAGCTCGTGAAGAGCTGTCTGTACTACCACGAACACCAGGACGCGGAGCACCGTCGGATCAAGGCGCTCGGGCTCCCGACGTCGCCCCTCGTCGGCTGCTACCCTCTCCACGACAATAGCAGCAACAGCAGCAGCACCAACAACAGACAGTTCAGCGCCGCGGACGTCCGCGTCGCGCTCTTCAGCCGGGTCTGTGAGCTCGTGCCGCTCGAACTCGCGGACGTCCCCGTCGACGGGAACCTCTTCTCGAGCCTCTTGGACGCGCTTGTCGACATGGTCGGCGACGTTGTCGAAATGGACGCGTCCGTGGCCACGCTCGAGCAGGTGCTCGCGCTGCCGACCGAGTCCCGCTGGGAGTGCGCGACCGACGTGGCGCTCGCGCTCCTCGCGCACCACCTCATCTACGCTGAGCGCACGCTGCTCGACGACGCGAGCGCGCGCGTTGCCCAGTTGTCGTCACTGTCGGCTTCCACGACGAGCGTGAGGGCCGCCAGCACTACACCTGCTGCGCGCGTCTCGGTCGACCTCTTCCTCGCGATCTTTGCGTCCGCCTGGCTCGAGTACGACCAGCGCGTCACGCGGAAGCTGCGAGACGGTTTCCGGCGTCAGCTCGTCGCGCTCGCGCCCGTCGAGGCGCGCGGCGACAAGGCCGCGACAGCAGCACGCGCGAGGAGTGAAAGCAGCAGCAGTAGTAGCCGCCAGCCGCCGCCGCCGTCGTCGGCCGAAGCCCCGCTCGAGACGCTCATGCGCATCTGCGCCGCGCTCCCGGACGAGGCGCTCTCGCCGCTCGACCTCGACGCGCTGCGCACCGCGTTTGCCCGCATGGTCGAGCGCAACTCGCAGCCGGCGGCGGCGCGGTCGCGGCGCAAGACGTCGACGGCGCTCAAGAGCCACGCGGCGGCGCCCGCGACCGTGTGCATCGGTGGCCTGAGCGAGAAGGAGTTCGTGGCCACGGCCGTGCAGCTCCTGCGCACTCGCCGCACGAGCTTCGGCGTCCGCACGAACAGCCGCCCGCTCTCGACCGCGCCGACGCGCCTGGCGCAGCTGGGGGCGAGCCGCCAGCTCGTGGCGCTCGTCGCCAGCCACGCGCACGACGGCGACCTGCCGCTCGAGATGCTTAAGCCCGGACTCGACGACACGGCGCCGCCTTCGCAGCCCTGACGCAGCAGGTGAGTGGAGTTCAGCAGCAACAACTCGACAACAACCCCAGCGACGCGACACAGCGCACAACGCGCGTCTTCCTCGTCGGCAATGCAGTTCATTTCCGCTCGGCCGCCAGCGACGCCCACGAACGCGCGCGCGCCGCCAGCAGCTCCAACCTAAACCGACGAGATCGTTCGAGAGATGAGAGAAAGGTGCATGCACCAACCAAACTGCGTCCGAGCAGCACGCGCGCGTCGGGATTCTCCAGTCTTCTTCTTCTTCTCTCCCACTGCTGCTCGGTCGCCACTCACCCACATAGCTGCTGTCGTCCTTGCCGCCGCCGTCGTCGACGCCCCAAAGTCGCAAGGTCTTCGTCCTTGCGCGCCTCGTGTCGGGTCGTCCGTCGTCAACCGTGAGCACGAACCTGCATGCTGTCGTTGCCGCTGTCATTATCGCTGCCGTTGACGCTGTCACCGTCGGCCTCGCCGCTTAGATGTAGAACATGCAGTTCTGCAGGTTCTTGTGCAGGTCGGCAAAGTCAAAGTTCGACGCGTTCGAGCGGCCCGAGCCGATCGTCGACGCGCCGTCCGAACCTTCGTTCAGGAAGAAGCGCGCGCGCGCCGCCGCGAGCTGCGCATAGTAGACAGGCGGCACGACCGAGACTGAGCGCGTGCACCGCGCGAACGTGTAGCAGAGGCTGTACGTCAGCTTCTGCACGTCCTCGGCCGACATGCGGTTCTCGTCGTGGAGCACCGTGTAGTGCGCCGGGCAGCTCGTGCCCTGGATGCCGCTGTGGCCGTAGAGGAAAAAGTCGAATCGGTGCCGGTCGACAATGCCCGAGTCGATGACTGTGCCCGGCTGGATGTTGCCGCTGCGGTCGAGGTCGTTCCGGTTCGTGCTGAAGCCGCGCATGTGGTGGCGCTTGTTCACGACAATGAACGTGACGGGCGGGAGAAAGTCCTCCGACATCATCAAGCACGCCTGGCGCAGCGCCTTCATCTCGGTCTGCAAGATGTCGTAGAACTGGCCCTCGCTCACGCCGTCGCGGTAGTAGATAATGTGCTCTGGCTTCCGTTGCGTCGTCTGGTAGTACGACAGGAAGAGGTCGCGCAGCATGTACGGCAGCTGGTTGATGTCGTTCGACGCCTTCTGCGCCGCGACGCGCGCCACGTACTTGGCCGAGTACCGGTCGAGCGACGCGACCACAGACGCGATCGACGGCCGCGAGCCCATGCCCGAGCGCGGGTGCGAGATGCTGGCGCCGATCACGATCGTCGGCGTCGAGCTCACGAGCGGCAGGTGGTCGCGCAGGATCGAGTTCTTGCCGCTCAGCTTCATGTTAATCTTCAAGCACACATTCGCGCAGTACTGCAGGTTGCTCTTCAACACGTTCGCCGCCACGAGGCACTGGCTCGGCACGCCCAGCATCGTGTCCGACATGCGCTTGATGTCCGAGTACGGACCGACCGACTTGTCGCGCTTGACCACAACGATCAGCTGCGGCGGGCCGAGGTTGCGGTGCTCGAGCTCGCGGAAGCACGTCTGCATCAAGTCCTCGACCTGCGCGCCGCGGTGCGCGTCCTGGTGCGTGATGATCGGCTTTGTGTCCCGAATCTCCATCCCGCACTTGCGCGCAGTGTCGGCGAGCGTGTCGACAAAGCGCAGGACGTCGCGTTCTTGCACGCTGGCGTGCACGACCACGCCCCAGTTGTTCAGCACTGCGCCTTCGACGAACTGCCTGTCGCGCATGTTCCACGAGCCCATGAGCGGCCGCTCCGAGATGTTCAAGTACTGCACCTCGGGCGTCTCGAGCACCTTCGCTTGAATCGTTTCCATCCGAAGGTCCACCTTCATGCCGAACGCCGCGAGGTACGGGTCGTTCTCAAAGCCGGCGTTCCGGACCTGCTCCATGACGTTGTCCGACCGGACGTTCGGCCTCTGGCTCGTTTGCTTGATGATCTCCGCCGTGTCCAGGTCGTTGATATTGGCGCAGCGCTGGCCCGGCGCCACCTCGCAGACCTCAATGGGCAGCCACGTCGGCTTGCGCGAGCTCCCAATGTTCACAGCCGGCAGGTTCGCATGGCGGAGCTTGATCTTGTAGCGTTCCTGGAAGTAGTCGGCCACCGACACTTCTTTGCCGCTGATCTCGACCATCGTGGCGTCCACTGGCTGGCTACTAATGCCAAAGATCGGCTTCTTGCGGTCCGCCACGCGGTGCGTCGTGATCACTTCGATCTTCCGCAGCGCACGCGAGAGGCCACGCGCCTCGCGCTCACTCAACTGACGCACTTCGCGGGCCTCGCGGACGTTCAAAGCAGCTGTGACCAGGTCCAACAGTGGCCCCGGCGCGTAGAAAACTGTGGCCGCCTGGTCCATGTTGAGAAGCAGCTTCTGCTGCCCGACGCGGATGGACTGATGGTAGCCCCAGCAGAGCTCTTTGCCGCCGCGCAGCGGGTGCGTCTTCTTCATGGAAAAGAAGTTGCGACCCACAGGAATGAGCCTGGAGGCGCCAGCACAAGTGCCACGAACACAGACACACCATTGTCAGCAGCCGCACGCCACCCACCACCGACGTTACTTAACCTGCTTGCTACCGACAGCACAGAGAGAGAGAGAAAGAAACAAGCACGCACCGCTGAGCACCCAAGTGGCGGGCTGCAACGTCCAGCGCTTGGAGCACTGGAAGCGGGTTCGCGTCCGGGTTCGCGTAATAGTCGAACAGGTCGCGCATGCTGATTGTTTCCACGTACTTGAGCTTCACCGAGAACGTGCGCGGCCCGCGGCCCTTGCGCTGTGGGTTCGGCACCACAGGACCGTCCGGGTTCACGTCCTCGAAGTCCTTCGTGTCCCACGGCAGGCGCTGCGGCGAGTAAACCGCCGACATGCCGTCGTGGACGACGCGGACGCCGCCAAACTCGGCCTCAAACTGCTGAATCACAGCGTTGATGACCATGCGAACGAGGGGCTTGCGGAGCGGGCGGTCCGGACGGTCGGTGGGAGCGGGGGCCTTGGCTTCCGGTGTCTCGGCCATCTCGACGTCCCCTTCTTTCGACTCTTCACCCGCCATCGCGACGTCCTTGGCCTCGCTGCCGCCGCTCGGGCCGTACTTGCCGTCCGTGCGCGGCATCAGCTCCACCGCGACGTGGTACTTGAAGATCTCAGACATCTTCGGGTCCACCGAGAGCCCAAAGTAGTTGACCGTCATCTGCATCGTCTTGTTGTGGCTCGCGACGTTCGGCCGGTGGCATACGACAAAGTCCCGCTTGATCTCCTTGTGCTCCGGGTCCACGTCGCGGTGCGGCAGGCGGCCGCTCCACACTTCCTCCACGCGCGGGTCCGAGATCGGCTCGCCGATGGTCTCGTACCCTGTGCCGTGGATCGCGCCCGCGCCAGCAGACGTCGGGCCGCTGCCCCCGCCGCGACCGCCCCGGCCCCCGAAGCCGCCGCCGCCGCGACCGCCAAAGCTGCCACGACCGCCGCGGTCGTCTCCGCCGCGACCGCCGCCGCCGCCGTAGCCACGATCATCACGGCCGCCACGGTCACCACCCCCGCCGCCTCCGTAGCCGCGGTCGCCGCCGCCATTGTAGCCACGATCACCACCTCCTCGGTCGCCGCCCCCGCCTCCGTAACCACGATCACCGCCCCCGCGGTCGCCGCCTCCATAGCCGCGATCGTCGCGCCCGCTACCACTGGCGCTGCTGGCACCGCCACCGTACCCGCGGTCGTCACGCCCGCCGCTGTAGCCGCCGCCGCTGCTCCCGTGGGCGCTGGACGGGCCGCGCGAGTACCCGCGGTCGTCGTACCCGCCACCGCCGCCGCCGCCACTGCTGCTGCTCGGCGCATACTCTTGCCGGTAGCTCGAGCTATAGCCGCCTCGGTCCCCGTACTCGCTCCCACCGTGCGAGGAAGACCCAGACGCGCCAGCGTAGCCGCCCGAGCTCCCGCGCTGGTAGTCGCGGTCGTAGCCGCCCGAGCTCGAGCTGCCAGCGTACCCTCCCGAGCTGCCAGCGTACCCTCCCGAGCTGCCCGCGTACCCACCGCCAGAGCTGCTGCCGTACCCACCGCCAGCAGGGTAACTGCTCGAGCTGCTGCGCTGGTAGTCACGCGAGCGGTCGTCGTAGCCGCCAGCGTAGCCCCCCGAGCTGCTGCGCTGGTAGTCGCCGCTGCGCGAGTCCGCGTAGCCTCCGGACTGGCTGCTGTAGCCGCCGCGCGAGTCGTAGCCGCCCGAACTGCCGCTGTACCCGCCGCTCGGCTGGTAACCGGAAGAGTACCCCGCGCTGCGCGAGTCGTAACCCGAGCGCTGCTGGTCATACCCCCCGCCGCCGCCGCCGCCGCTGCGGTAGTCCTGGTAACCGCCAGAGCCGCCGCGCGAGTCGTACCCGCCAGAACTGCGCGAGTCATACCCGCCGCTGCCGCCGTGCAGGCGGTTCGGGTCGTCGTATCCCCCGCTGCCTCCGCTGCCATGCGAGCGGTTCGGGTCGTCGTACCCTCCTCCTCCGCTGCCGGAGCCGCCGCGCGAGTCGTACCCCCCGCGGCCGCGATCGTACCCGCCGCTGCCGCTACCGCTGTAGCTCATGGCGCCCGCTCTGTCGCTTGGCTGCTTGCTGCGCTTTGCTTCTTGTTGGTGCTGCTCTCGCGCTGTTGATTTCCAACTGAAAGATCGATCCTCTAAAGTCTCCTTCGAGGAGTGGTGGGAGCTGCGGTGCTCCAGTATCGAAGTGAAAGAGGCACCGTTTCACTTGGAAAATGTATGCTGAGTTCAGTTGAACAGGGACACGACTTCAAGTCAACTGGCGGACAGGATCTGCTGCCACAGGCGCTGGGGGAGCAGCCGACCGTGGTGTGCGCATACACTCGCCGCCTCGCGCCACACCGACGCCACACGCTTCAACTGGCGTATCCTCCCGAATGTGCACACGACTCTCTCTTTGTCGTCTCGTCTCGTGTCTCTTCCCCTTGCTTTGCTGGGCTGTCTACACGGCAGCGACGTGCTGGAACACTTCTTGGCTCGGATTCACCGAGTCGTCCGGCCGCGTGTACGCTAGCGGCACGTCGAAGCGGGCGGCCGACGGACTCGAGAGCGCCACGGCGCCGAACCGGAACGTCGCGGCCACCGCCGGCACCAGCGGCACGACAAACTGCACGGGAAAGCCCTCGAGCGAATGCTGCATCCAATACAAGCGCAAGAAAGCGTC
This sequence comes from [Pythium] brassicae (nom. inval.), assembly GCA_008271595.1. NCBI lineage: Eukaryota > Oomycota > Peronosporomycetes > Pythiales > Pythiaceae > Globisporangium > [Pythium] brassicae (nom. inval.). The sequence goes on along the minus strand of SMMQ01002047.1, from coordinate 9,070 downwards.
AGTGTGTCAGTCATCTTGGTATCCATGTCAATGTCATCAATATCGTCGGCAACAGGAGAGACACCAACCGCCTCAAAGACCGCCTTGACGTTCTCGAACGCGCTCGTGGTCTTCGACAGCAGCTCCACGACCGGCAGGAACTCGCGCAGCTGATCGACATAATCACCACACACTCACACGAGTGAGTCAGCGCCTTGGTCCGACGAGCAAAGCGCTACTGCCCAGGCAACGCACACTCATGGGGAACTGGTCGCTCATGTACACCGTGGCCGGGAAAGTCTTGCTCATCTCACGGCTGCGGGGCTGCGAGTGCACCATGATCTGGCGCCGTGGCTTGAGCGCCTGCAGATGCCCGGGCAGCTCGGCCACGCGCACGCCGAACCAGTTCTCGAACGTCGTCGCTTCCTCGCGCGTTCCGTGGTGCTGCTGCTGGACAGGATCTTGAGAGCTCGAGCAGAGGTTCTTCGCGCCAGCGGTGGTGCTCGCCTGAGTCTGAATGACAAAGTGCAGCGACTTGGAGCTGGCGACAGTGGTGGGGACAGATCGCAGCAACCCATTCGTTAGATAAGGAAGAACCAGATAGTCAGGATCGATGTCGCATGAGTCGCGATCTCTGTCGGCCGCTTCAGCGCAACGACGCACCGAAGATGCGAGTATGTGTTGCTCCAGGTGAACACGGCGGTGCCAGCGCTTGGTGCTTGGAAAGAGCCGCTCTGCTCGTTCTCGTGCGAGGCGCAGCGCTGCAGAGCGACGACGTCCTCCCAGTCGCCGCCGTTGTTCCCGTTGCTGCTGCTGTTGCTGTCGCCCGTCTCGCGCAGGAACTTGACGCCGAACGCGATGTCGAACTTGTCGGTCGAGAACTTCCACGTCACCACTTCGCCCTCGCAGAGCTCCGCGGACACGACGTGCTCGGCGCTGGCGTCGACCACCACTTCCGTATTCGACGGGGTGTCCGAGAGCGCATCTGCGAGCGTCGAGAACGCGTCGATCGACTGCAAGAAGAGATCACTCGAGCACCGACAGTCAGACGCCGACTCGCACAAGATTACGACAACACTGTGACGCACAGACGTACTGGTGTTGCCGACTTCTTCCTCTGCACCTCGTCTGCTGCAGCTCCTGCGTCGGCTGCTGGCGGTGTCGCCGCCGCTGCCGTCGTCACCGGTGGCTTATGGCTCCTGTTCTGCGGTCTGCGGATCCGCAGTCGTGCCTCCACGCCGCGCACGTCGTACACGCGCGTGTCCTTCCACGACCCAATGTCCTGCACCAGCTGTGTCTTCGAGAGCCACGAGCGGTGCTTCGGCTGGAACGCGACTCTCGAGACGTCAAAGTCCGACGTGACGATCGTCGTCGTGAGCAGGAAGTGCACCGTCGCGTCCAAGTCCGAGTCCGACAATGGGCTGCCGTGCGCCAGCATGTCGGTGCACACGTGCGCCTTGTGATCGAGGCAGAGGAAGCTGGCGTCGCGACCGAGCAGCAGAAAGCTCAAATCGCCGCGCTTCCAGCTGCCGTTCTCAAAGCCCACGAGCGAGATGTCGAAGCGGATGTCGGCGCCGCGCTTCCAGATCTTCACCGTGTCCGACGGCAGCCAGCGTGAGACGCCTGGAATCCACGTCGACACGTCCACGTGCATCTCGCAGTAGAAGTCTGGGAGCTGTGCGAGCTGCGGGCAGATCGTAGCGATCTTCTTTCGCAGCAGCGCCGGCGCTTGTTGTTTCTCTAAAGGGGCCAACGCGGCACGCGACAAGAGCAACCGCCAAACGTGTGAGTAGAGCCGTCACACGACCAAGCAGCTCATTAAATGAACAGCCAGCCAGTGAACACGACACGCACCTTTCTGGACAAGCAGGCGGAGCAGCTCCTCATTCTCTGCCGCGATCGCTTGATGAATCGCCTTCCAACCCGCGGTGTCGCGCGAGCGCACGCGAGCTCCAGCATCCTAAAGAGACCGTCGTTAACGTTCAGCGTCCGTCTCCAGACCACCGCTCGACCAACGAGTGACGCACCACGAGGCGCTTGACGATCGCCACCGAGTCGCGGTGCGCGAACTTGAGCGCCAGGTGAAGTGCACGGTTGCCACGCCGATCGCGCGTCTCGAGCGTCTCGCTGTCGCCGTCGCGAACGCACTCTTCGATCTGCTGCAAGTTCCCGTTCTGAATGAGGTGCATGAGTAGTGTTTCAAAGTGTAAGAGAGACCAGTCGCAGCACCACCCCCAGTGACGAAGATGCAACCAGCAGTGGGCACAACACACGGATGCACAAACGTGCCCATATCGCAATGTGGAGTCGCGTCGGGAGCAAGTCGCGATCCATTTCCAAGCTCTCGGGCTCCGCTGTCGGCGATTCCATCGACCTGCGAGTCATTTCGACTCGAGGCGAGGCGCTGCTGCTGCTGTCGTCGGGACCGCCCATTTGGGAATGACTCCGACCGGCACAAGCGCACCGGCGTGTGCGTGTCAGCACCCACCATGTGCACTTGTGCCAGTTAGACGAACGAAGTCCAAGTCCGCGAGTTTCTAGTTCACTACCGAGTTTCATGCAATTGAAAGTACTGGACATCAAATTTGGACGATCCGAATTGATGGAGGTGTGCGTAGGGTGATATAAAACCGGGAACACTGTAAATTTATGTGCGTGTCGAAACACTTTCATGAGCCTTCGAATCCCACATATATTTTTCAAATGTACAGTATTTTCTTTCAGCAGGCTTGACTTCAGTATCCAAGTTTCGACTGTCATCACTCTCGGTGGCGAACCGTCATTCTCGCCCGTACTTTAACGAATCGCTGTGGAATACTGGAGTCATTTTGAAATCGACCTCGTCCCACACAACCCAGGAGCTCAGCAGCGCAGGAGCTCAGGAGCGCAACGCAACGCAACCCACCTTCCGCTCCACCACCTCGCCATGACGACCATGCTCCCACAGCCGCAGCCGCCGAGCGCCAAGCGCATGCTCAAGCACTTCCAGGTGCAGCACACGCTCGGCTCCGGGCTGCAGGGCAAAGTGAAGCTCGGCATCGACACGACGTCGGACGCGCGCGTGGCGCTCAAGATCATCGACAGCGCCAAGCTGAACCGCAAGAGCCTGCTCAACGTGTACCGCGAGGTGGAGGCCATGGCGCGCGTGGGGCACCCGAACGTGCTCAAGCTGCTCGGCGTCTTCGACGACCTGCCGTACACCAAGAAGAACGGCGAGACGAAGCAGGTCATCCTCATCGTGCTCGAGCTCGCGCCGGGCGGCGAGCTCTTTGACTTTATGATGTACACCGGCTCGTTCTCTGAGTCGATCGCGCGCGCGTACTTCCAGCAGCTCGTGCTCGGGCTCGAGGAGTGCCACGCGAACGGCGTCTACCACCGCGACATCAAGCCCGAGAACCTGCTGCTCGACGAGCACTTTAGCCTCAAGATCGCGGACTTTGGGCTCTCGGGGCTGCGCGAAGGACCGGACGGCGCGATCGCTGAGCTCTACACGCAGTGCGGCACGCGCTCGTACATGAGCCCGGAGGTGCTCTCCTGCCTGCCGTACGAGGGCGAGCCCGCCGACGTCTGGTCCGCGGGCGTCGTGCTCTTCATCATGCTCGCGGGCTTCCCGCCCTTCCAGATCGCGACGCGCCAGGACTGGTGGTTCCGCGCGTGCGCTGCGCGCCAGTACGACGCGTTCTGGGCCGCGCACGCGCGCTCGGCGGCCTTCTCGGCCGGCGCCATGGACCTCATGTCGCGCATCTTCACTGTGACGCCGCAGGAGCGCATCACGCTCGCGGAGATCAAGGTACCGTATGCACTGGGGGCTATCTGTTCACTACCGTCTCACTGAACTGTCGTCGCGTGCTGCACAGACGCACCCGTGGTTCGTTGAGGACTCGATCGCGGCCGAGCACCTGCGCGCCGACCTGCTCGCACGCAAGGTGCAGGTGGAGGAGGAGAAGCGCAAGGAGCGGGAGCAGAAGCGCCTGAACGCATCGAAGGAGCAGGGCGAGGCGTTCGACCCGTTCGACGTCAACATCAACCGGTCGGTGGCATCGTCGATCGTGTCCGAGCCAGACGCGGACATGTTCTTTGCGCCGCTGTACCCGAAAGAGAGCGTGGCTGTGTACACGAGCTTCCAGACCAAGCACTCGCCCGCCGAGGTGCAGGCGCGCCTCGAGATGGCGCTCACGGATGCGTCGGCGCGCGTGCAGGTGAAGAAGAGCCGCTTCAAGACGAAGGCGACGCTCAAGAACAGCGACGTGAGCTGCTCGGCGCGGATCTACTCGCTCCCGAACGTACGCGCCTGTTTGCTGTCTGGTAGCTGTGTGTCGTCGTGGAGTGCGTGGTGTGGTGTGGGAGCTTAGGACTCACGTTTTTCTGTGTTGTGTGCGTCCTCAGACTGCGGATCGGTGCGTCGTCGAGTTCCGGCGGACGAGCGGGACGTGCTTTGCGTTCCAGGAGGTGTACAAGCAGGTGAGTGCGGCGCTCGCGGACCTCGTGTGCGACTCGAAGAGCGACTTCGCGCAGGCCGAGCGCGAGAGCGGCGAGGAGCTCATCTCGGACGAGGCCATGATGATATAACGCGCGCGCGTCACTCGAGAGAGAAGAGCGACGAGCGCGTTGCTGCCGCTGCTGCTGCGGATTGGAGGGCTAGCACGGCGTAGATGAAGTAAGTACACTGTATTAGCCATCGAGAGCCACTCCATTCACCAAAGTCCCTGGCTCAGCGCACGATGCGCAGCGATGAGATCCCGAACGCGCTGTCCTGCGCCTCGCGCGCGGGGAAGAGCTCGGCGCGCATGACGTGGTCGAGCGCCTCGAGCGCCTGCGTGGCGTGGAACACGACGACCGCGTCGCTGTCCGTGCGCGCGGCGACCTTGAGTGTGTGGTAGAGCGGCCGGAGCTGCTCGGGCATGACCTCGAGCACCTTCCAGCCCAGGAGCTGCACGACGTACTTGAGCACGAACACGGCGCCGCGGCGCACGGCGGCCGCCCCGCGCTGCGTCGCGTCGAGCTCGAGCTGCAGGATGCCGAACACGCACGTCATCACGTCCGCGACGAACGGCTGGAGCCCCCACTGTAGCAGCACGCACACCTCCGCCAGGTTCGACAGGCAGCTCGCGCGCAGCGTCGCCTCGGCCAGGGGGTCGCTGCCGTCTGAGCCGGGACCGACTGCGGCCGCTACTCGACCATCGCCTTCCTCTCTCTCGCCCTCTCTCTCGCCGCCGATCTCTTGGATGAGCTGGAACCGCTTCGACGCCCCCACGCGCGCGCTCGCGGCGGCCGGCGGCCGGATGCAGTCAAGGTACGCGAACACGAACGTCTTGGCGTGCACCGGCAGCGTCTCGCCGCAGCGCTTGGCGCTGAATAGCAGCGCCTCGCTGAGCTTGATGCGGCGAGCGAGCGGCTCGCTCCGGTCGCGCAGCGCGGCCACGAGCAGCGGGATCGCGACGTCTGCGTGCGCGTCCGCGAGCGCCGCGAGTCCCTGCACCGCGGCGAGGAACACGTAGCTCTCCGGGTCGTCCAGGTGCGCGAGGAAGAGGCCCACGAGCCGCTGGACGCGGGGCGTCCACGCCGGGTCGCAGCGCTGTTGCTGGCTCGCGCGCACGAGCTTTGTTAGCGTGACGACACCGCGCGCACGAAGCGGCACCAGCGTGCTCTTTAGGTCGGTCTGCGCGTCGCTCAGCACGTCGTCGAACGACCTGTCGCCGCCGCGTCGGCGGGTCGCGTCGGTCGCCGACGCGGGCGAGTGGCCGCCGCTGCCGCCGCGGACGAGGATCTTGACGCGCGTGTCGCTCGCGAGCTCCGCGATCTCGGGCCGCGGGTGGCGGGACAGCACTTCGAGCACCGGCAGCATGGCCCGCAGCTGCGCCTCCTCGGCATCGCTCCGGTTCGACGCGCCGGCCTCGAGGATCGTCGCTACAACGCCCAAGCAGATCGTGAGCATCTCGTCGCCGTCGTCTTGCGCGTCGCTGTCGCCGTCACTGTCGGCACTGATCGCCGCGCCGTCGCTTCGCTGTGGGTCATGGATCGCGTCCACGACGCTCAGCTTCGCCTCGTTGTACGTCTCGAGCACGGTCCCAATGCAGCTCAGGACAGCGCCGGCGCTCCGCAGCACGGACGGGCCGAGCGACTCGATGATCGCGAGCAGCAGCGACAACACCATTTCCACACCGCTGGCGTCTGTTGGCACCTTCGCTGCCTCAAACAGGCTCAACGCGCCAGCAGGTGGCGACGGCGCCGGACTGCGGTCGCTCTCGTCTTTCTCCCCCGCGTCCGTCGCCCGCCGCACCGCCAAGTACGTGAGCAGCAGCGACGCGAACAGTTCGCCCACGACCTCCGAGCTTTCGAGCTCTTTCGAGCTCAGCAGCTCTGTCAACGGCACCAGCAGCGCCTTCAGCGGCGCCGTCGCGTCGCCGTCTACCAGCTGCTCGCTGTCGGGCTCGGCCATGCGCAGCGCCACGCCGCCAGAGCCCCCAGCGCAGAACTCACGCCGGCGGCGCCAGTGCGCAGCGCGGTCCCTCTCGTACCCGCCGCTCGCGAGCACCAGCTCCGGTAGCGGCGGTGTCACCGGCAGCACGGCGAGCTGCAGCACCGCCGCGGCGCCGTGACACGCTTTGATCCAGGCTACCGACAAGCAGCACCGACGCACAGGGCGGAGAGAGTGAGTGAGCGACCCTCACAGCCAAGCACTCGACGTGGATGACGCACCGACGAGCGTCACTTGGAGGATCGGCGCCAGCTCGCTCTTGCTCGCGGCCGCGAAGCCGTACAGGTGCAGCAGGGGTCGCACGACCGGCGCGAGCGCTTGGAGCAGGCTCTGCGATGGCGGCGGCCCGCAGAGCAGCAGCGTCGCGAGCGTCACGCTCTCGAGCACCTGCGCCTCGCTGGCCACGAGCGCCGCTTCCGCGCGCGTGTCCTCGTACAGCAGCAGCGGACCAAAGAGCGGCGCGACAAACTCGCTCGCGAACGCTGTCGGGTACTGGCCCGCGACCTTGTCGGCGAGCAGCACCGCGGTCTCGCACAGCAGCTTGCTGCCGCGGTACGCGGGCGACAGCAGCTCCGTCACTTGGCGGCTGAGCGCGCGCGCGTACGCTGCCGGGGCGACGCCACTCGGGCACTGGCAGATCTGCTCGTCCATACCAAAGAGCGTGAGCAATAGCATAGCTCCTAGGCAGCCCAGCTTCCCATACACAGCGCACGCACCAGCGTCGCGACCTGCATCCGCGCCTGCGTGTTGCCCTCGTCCACGCTGCTGAGCAGCATCTCGATCGTGGTCATCACACCGCCGGGCTCCATGAGCAGCTGCGACAGGAGCTGCCCGCAGCGCTGCTTGAACGGCTGGAGCGCCACCTCTGCGCTCGTCTGCCCAAGCGCTGCGCGCAGACTCGTCATGCTCAGGCGCAGCGGCAGCGCGCGCAGCGCCGTCTCGCGCAGGCGCTGGAACTCGCGCTGCGTGTCGGCGGCGAAGCTGCCGCAGGTCTCGCCGAACACGAGCAGCGCCGCGAGCTCCACGGCGTACTTGGGCAGCAGCAGCGGCTGGAACTGCGGCAGGAAGAGCAACTCGAGCATCGTGCGCGTGATCTCGAGCAGCTCGTGGCCCGCGGTGGGCGTCAGTAGGACGCGCTCACTGCCCCAGAGCAGCACGAACGGGGCGACTGACGCATGTTGCACACAGCAGGAATGGATGTACGTCAGTCAAAGCCACACAGTACACGACCACAGCGCTGTTCTCGCAGCTGCCAGCTATCACGCACTGCCGAGCGTCTTGGTGGGCCGCCGACGCGCCACCGGCAGCAGGACGCCTGCCGCCACGCGCGGATGCGCCGCCCACGTGAAGAGCACCTCGAGCGCCGCCTGCAGCACCGCGTAGTCGCGCAGACTCAGCAGGCCGAGCGGCGCCTCGGGACGATCGCGCTGGCCGCCAGCACTGCGCTGCGCGTCCAGCGCATCGAGCTGCCGCACGCAGTCGCTCAGACGGCGCAATGCGGGCACGAGGCCGTCGTGCCAGAGCCGCTCGCGGTCCGCGGGCTCGGCCGCGCCGCCCGCCACGCGGACGCAGAGCGCGCGGGTGGCGTCGGCGATGGCAGCGCCCGCCTGCGCCTCGCTCTTCACGGCGCGTAGTGCGTCCACGAACGCGCGCAGCGCGAGCACGAGCTCGAGTTGCTGGTGCTGGGCGTCCATTTCTTTGCCAGGCGTGATCAATACCAGTGGTACAGTGTACCAGTGGTAAGTAAGAGTGATGGTCTGTACCAGTGGTACGTAAGAGTGATGGTCGGATGAAACCTTCTGGTGGGACGAGACGGGGAGGATGACGTACTCTTTGCTCTCTTGATGCTCTGACTGTGGGTGGTGGCGTCCTATTACGAGCGTCTCTCTTACTCTGTGTATGTGGGGCGGCTGGCTGGCTGACTGACTGGCTTGGCTACATGTGCTTGAGCACGAGCAGCGCCGTCATGACGCAGATGAGCACGAGCAGCAGCCCGATGCACTTCATCGGGCGGTTGTTCTTTTGCGTCTTCTCGGCCTTCTCGAGCTCCACGATGCCCTTCTCTGTCTGCTCCACCACCTGCTCCATGTTGTAGTCGATGCGGTCGAGGATCGTGCCCTGGTCGATCACGAGCACCGCGAGCTCCTTAAATATCGTGGCGAGCTCCGTGATCGACTCGGCGATCTTCTGGATCTCCTGGTCCCGCTCGTTGATCAGGTCCTCCGCAACGTCGACCTCAGTGATCTGCGCCTTGTTAAAGCCCTGGGTGAGTGCGGCGGCGACACACTGGTAGTCAGAGACCGGAACGGGGGACCAGTGAGTTAAGCTCACCAAAGATGATGACGTCATCCGCACCATGTCGAGGCTCCGACGCGCCGCCTTGGAGTTCGTCTCGGAGAGGAAGTCGAACTCGACAGGCCCCGCCTTTTGGTTCTTGACCTTCGCCAAGTAGTCCTTCTGCGACTTGCGGAACTCGCCTGAGAGCGACTGAAGCTGCGTCGCCAGCGCTCTGCTCGGGTTCCAACCGCGAAGGCAACGACCCACACACACACCGGTCAGTTGTTGTCGCTTCGTTATAGACAACACGTCCCCTCACCCCCCCCCACCCCCCAC
>SMMQ01002046.1:0-19159 GCA_008271595.1 [Pythium] brassicae (nom. inval.) | reverse complement strand
AGCACCTTGAGCTCCGTGTTGCTCTTCGGGTCGTTCGCGTCGTAGCCTTGCTCGCGAACAGCAGAGTACCGAATCGCGATCGTACACGCCTTCCCCAGCGCCATAGCATTCATGCGCACGAACCCCATGCGCGTCTGCAGCATCGTGAAGTACATGATCTCCTGCGGGACGCCCTTGTTCTTCGAGTACTTGCCGGTGCGGTCCACAGTCGCCAGACGCATCGCCATCTGGTCGCGCGGGATGCGCACGCGATCGAACTTGCAGTAGCCATTGTCCACGTTGTTGAAGCCGATCTTCGGGCCAATGTCTCCCATCGTGCACCCCGGACGCGGCTCGTGGGTCTCCAGGTCGCGCAGCTGCACCATGAAGTTGTGCACGCCGTAGTCCTTGCCGTGCAGAATTAGTCGCGCGTACACGACGCCGAAGTTGGCGGTGCGCGCGAGCGCCCCCGGCCACCATTTGATGGAGCTGAGCGTGGGCGAGTGTATCTCAAACTCGTCGGTCTCGGGGACAAACGTCGCTGTGGTCTCCAGTCCGCGCACGTTCGAGCCGTGGCCGAGCTCGGTCTGCGCGTAGCACCCGACCATCTTCCACTCCTTCGCCAGCTGCATCCATTTCGCCTGTTGGTCCTCCGTGAAGAGTAGTCCGAGGTTTTTGATGAACATGAGCGTGTGCAGCGTCGTGGACGCCGCGCAGCTCGTCATGCCCTGGAAGACCAGTCGCAGCTGCTCCGTGTCCTCCTCGCTCAGCTTGTTGCGGCGCGCAATGATCTCCACGCGCGCCGCCATTTGGGTCGCGCGCTTGTACTGCTCGCCACGCGGCAGGTAGTTCATCGTCTCGTGGTTGAAGATCGGGTCGGCCACGAGCAGCGCCTCGAGCCGCTCCAAGCGCTCCACCTGCGCCTGGCCCTGGTGCAGCACATACGCGATCTCGCGCGCCGACAGCTCGCTCTTGGCGCGCTCAGCGTCGAGTGGTGACGGCGACATCTTGTTGTTGCGACTTCTCAAGCGCTTGGTCGAAGGGGGAATGAAGGGCGACGTCGTCGACCAGTCTCCAGGCCTCCAGTGTTTTGTTTTGTTGAACTTGGATTTTGCTTTGTCAACAACTCAGTTCAGTGACGTATTGTGACGTGTTGCGACATACAAAATCACTTGCACACTACCGTTACAACTTGATCGTCTGGCGTTACGTCTTTGCCAAGTGACGTGGTGGTATTAAACATTATACCCACGTCATTGGCTTTCTCAGAATCAAAACAAAAGAGTTCGATTCCAGAAAATGGAGCACGTGAAGCGAGGGAAGCTAAAGCTCAAGGGCGGCGCGTCGCTCAAAGTGGCGCACGACGCGGCGACGCGCAAGAAGAGCAAGAAACACAAGAAGCACAAAAATGCGGGCGGCGAGGGTGCGGACGACGCGCGGGGCGACGGCGCCCAGGAGGATATCGTGGTGAACGACATGACGCCAGCACAGCGCCGCCACGAAGCCCACCGCAAGAAGCGGGTACGATTGATTGTTGGTGCTCAGATGAGCTGGTTGGTGTGGCAGCAGGACTGACGGCGGTTGTGTACTGCAGGAGCAAGCCGAGATCGAAAAGGTCGCTGGGAAGACGTACCGCGAGCGGGTCGAGGAGCTCAACCAGTACCTCGGCAGCCTCACGGAGCACCACGACATTCCTCGCGTACGTTCTCTCTCGCGCGATGCGTCGCCTCAGTTGGTTGGTTGCGTGTTCTGCACTCACACGCTCTTGTGTGTTTGCTTGGCTCTTTCGTCACGTTCGCAGGTGTCCGCGGCAGGCAACGGCTAGGCGAAAGTATGCATGTGCATGACTCGTTTCGCCAGTTGCAGCAAGAAGAGAATGGACTTTGTATTCACCACCACGTCGTGCTCTAGCGGTTCGGCTCGCTTGTGAAGCGCAGCGGCCACTGCGCTGCGCTGCACGGGTCCCGGGCGGCTGCTCTATTCGCTGTCCTCGTCGACTTCCGGGAGCGCCTGGTACGAAAGGCACTGCTCGTTCGCCGCCCAGTTGCGGCTCCGAGTGTCGCCGCACGACAGGAACAGCTCGCAGATGTGTGTGAAGCTGCTGTGGCAGCCCATCGGGGACTTTTGCTTGCACCGCAGTTCCTGCACCATCCCGCCGAGCTCGTCCACGCGCGGCACGATGTCCTTGCGCGGCTTGAACGTCAGCACGTTGTCGCGGATGTCGCTCGCGTCGATGCCGAAGCGGCCGCGCGAGTACAGCAGCCCGGGCCCGGAGAACGACACTGCGCGTGTCTGGGTCTTGGCGCCGACCATCGCCGCCATGGCGCCGCCGAGACTGTGCCCCGTGAGCACGACGTTGTCGCCCACGCGCGCGCGCACCTTCTCGACGTGTTGGACAAGTGGGACGTACACGGGCTCGGGCATGACGCTCGTGATCAGGTCCATGGACAGCAGCTTCACGACGAACGCGTGCGGGAGCTGCTTGAGGAACGGCACGAACACGTCGACCGCCTGCATAATCGTGATGCCGAACCAGTAGTGCAGGTCCTCAAGGGCGTCGGCGGCGGACGCGGTCCCGCGCACTGCGATCACCGTCATGTTCAGCTCGGCGAAGTAGAGCTCCATCCACACCTGGTGGTCCTTCGTCTCGTCGTTGCGCGTCACGTACGTCCAGTTGCCGAGCGCGGTTCCGTTGAACCGATTGTCGATGCTGCGCTTGTGCACCTCGGTCGTGTTCCCGTACGCCGCGTCGGCGATCAGCGCCAAGTCGAGCACCGTGAGGCCGTCGTAATCGATCGAGCACGCAGGGTACTCGGCCGACTGCTGGAAGCCGAGCGTGAGGCCGACGGGCCTCGCGGCCGCGTTCGACACCGTCTGCACCAGCGTGACTTCGGTGCCGTTCATGAACGGCCCGAGCTTGAAGTTCCCGCCGCTCACAAACGTCCCGATCAAGAACGTCGACGAGAAGAAGACGAGCGAGAGCACGACGAACGCCGCGATGAAGTGTCGGAACGCGCGGCCGAAGATCTGCGGGAAGCGCTTCTGGATCACCGTGCCGAGCGCGATGAGGCAGACGCCCATTATCGGCCACCCGACGAGGAACGAGTAGAGCGAGAGGAGCGCCGACGCGATCACGAGCACGAGCAAGATCACAGCTTTCTTGGTGTACGAGAATCGGTGCCACGGGTTCTTCGACCGCATCCGCGCGCGAACCTCCACGGCCGCCCGCATCGTCGTGGCGACGCCCAGGAGCGCAACCGGCTGGCGCGGGTGGCCGGCACCCGCCACAGTGTCCGACGAGATGTGGATCGAGAGGTCGTCCATCTGGACTGTGCCGTCGGTCTGCAACGCCGCCGCGGCGACGTCGTCTGCGGACTTGGAGCGCTTCTTCTTGTCGCGGCGCGCCCGCCACCACTTGGCAAGGTTCACCTTCTGGCCCACGTGGTAGTAGAAGCGGAAGCCGACATCCAGGAGCCACAGGTGCTCCGATCGCTTGTGGTGGTCGAGCTCGTTCACTGCGCGACGCAGCGTGCGGCGACGGCGGCGGTACGTGCTCACCATCAGCCGCATCTTGCGGTTGCGCGAGCTCCAGAAGTGCGCGCCGACCCAGACGAGGAGGTACACGCTGAGGCTCCAGAAGCCCATCTGCACGTACGCCAGGAAGGCCTTGCTCGGCGACCAGGACACGAGCAGCTCCAACACGAGTGCGAGCAGCGTCGCGATCTCGAAGAGCACGGGGCAGAAAATGTCGACGATCACGAACGTCGACACGTCGATCTCGGGCGCCTCGTGCTCCACTTTCCGGATCAGCAGCGTCGCCGTCACCGCGGCCTTCACGCGCCTCCAGCGGTTCACTGTCGAGGTGGTTGTCGCCGGCGCCGTCAGCTGCGCGGTGGCTGCTTCCGCCTCTGCCTGCTCGTTCATCTCCTCCCGGCGCTCCCACTCGAGATCCTCCTCCTCCTTGCCGACGTCCATGAACGGGTCGTCCTCGGCCGTCATCAGTAGCGACGCGCGGAGTCCTCTCTTGCCGCCACCGCCACCGCCCTCGTCGTCGCCAGACGCGCCCGCGACAGACCCATGACTGCTTCTGCGGCTCGCGCGCGCCGCTGCTGCCGCTCGCGGGTCGGGCATCTCCTTCCGGTGGCGCAGGTAATGGATGACGACGGCGAGCGCGAGGCGGAAGTTGGGCAGCGAGCCGTCCGCCTTGTCGATCGCGTCGAGGAAGAGGCGGCTCGCCTCCTCGAAGAAGTAGGAGAGGAAGAAGAGCGCGACGGGGAGCGCCACGAGCAGCCCGATGGAGCGCGCGACGTAGTACTCGTCGTACTTGGCGCTCGGCAGGAAGATCGCGAAGAAGAACTCCATGAGCATCGTGAAGGAGAACATAACGATCACCATGAGCACAAGGAAGGCGAAGTAGCCGAAGCGGAACTGGCAGAGCGTGCGATAGAAGCGCCATGCGTAGTGCGAGCGGTGGTACGCGCGCAGCTCGTCGAGGCGTCCCTCGTTCGTTGCCAGTGCCTCATCGCTTTGCCCCACGTGCGTGAAGAAGCGCGACGACGCTGTCTGTGGCGCGAACGCGACAAGCGGGGGCGGTTGCGACGCGGGGGCGGGCGAGTCGGCGGCTTCGAGAATGGGGCACTCGCCTCCTGTCGGGCGCTGCTGGTAGCTGCTGCTGCTGCTGCTGGAGGCTGGCGCGGGGCTGTTGACGCTGACGGTAATTGTGCTCGGGAGCATCTCGCGAAGCTCCGCGAGGCGCAACTTCCACTCTGCGTTGGTGTCGTCGGCGTTTCTGGCTCCTGTTGTTGGAAATAAACTCATGAACGCTAACTGTATGGAAATACAGAAGCCAGCGCAGACGGCACGGGATTTGCCGGTCAGAGCTCCAATGCTCCTCAACGTATTACTGGTTGCGGAGGCGTCTTGCTGGTTGCGGGGACAAAGGGCGAATGGGGATCGAGTGACGGTGAGGAGGGCACCTGACACGTACGCGCACACCACTCAGGCGCCGAATTGGACATCAGGAAAAAAAATCAGGGCACGACGCGAAAACGAGATCGCTCCAAACAATCTCCAATCAACAAGGTGAAAACTCCTGTGACTGACTGGAACTGCAGTTGTACAGAACTTGTCGTGTTGTGTTTGCACCACAGCGACTGTAGCGACAGCACATACCTTATAGACGACAGTTGTTGGAGCTGAGCTTTGAGAGATGTCAGTGTACTGACTACCAAATATACGTAGCACTTGTACAGAGATGGCTGTAGCGGACACGCCAGGAGCCGGGAGCAGCCGACTGTACTGTGCCGCGCAACTTCGGTTGTGGCGAGTCGGCTGGTCACTATTGCATTCAAGAAAGTGACCGATCCTCACTCGAGAGCACAGCTGTCCACTCGTCCTGGTATCTTGCGGTCTCGACTGGTCCTGCCGTGGCCCACTCAAGCCGCATAGCCCTGACTATCACACTGCCACTTGCTCACCGGAGGCGCACGATCTTTAGCACTCGTAGTCAGGGATGTCCGCCGTAGCACTGCGCAGCAGCGCCACAGTCATATGCGAGTGACTCCAGCCCACTCGGTGCGCGCGGCGCCGAGCCTAGAGAGTGTGATGACCGAAGTACATCACGCCGCGAGGTGGCACGTCTGCGCCCTGGTCGCGTGTGTGAACGAGATGAGCTCGTGCGCAGCGCGGCTCAACAGCGCAGCTGTACTTCTGAGCAAGCGACACAGTCGCTCGCTCATGTTGATGCACGCATTACGTCCTGACAGCGTGGTCGTTCTTCAGTGTGCGACGCGGTCGCTTTTGCAGGCGGTCATGCGCAGCACGTACTTCAGTCGCTTCGACTACACGTCTTCGTCCTTGGCTCCTACTGGCGCTGGTGCTTTGATCGCTTCCGACACCGGCACTACGCGCACTACTTGCGTGAACTTGAGGAACTTGGCTTGGCCATGATACCGCGATCATGTCGAACGTTCTGACATGCCAGATCCTGAGTCCTTCCTTCTCCACCTGGTGGCGCACCAGGTGGTACTTGCTGTCGAAGTACATGTTGCGATAC
The DNA here is from genome assembly GCA_008271595.1 of [Pythium] brassicae (nom. inval.). NCBI lineage: Eukaryota > Oomycota > Peronosporomycetes > Pythiales > Pythiaceae > Globisporangium > [Pythium] brassicae (nom. inval.). The sequence continues at coordinate 13,125 of SMMQ01002046.1, read as the reverse complement.
TTGCCCGGCTTGGCCGCGAGGTAGATTCTTCCAATGTTGTCGCTGAAGAGACCTGGCGTTAGGTGCATCCACTGGAGTTCGTCGAGTAGCCCAACCATCCACATCAGGTACTTCGTGCCCTCGTTCATCGCGATGTATTCGACTTCAGTCGTGCTCTGCGTGTTGGTGGTCTACTTCCGCGACCCGTACTACATAACGTTGCCGTCGAGTATGGCTTCATACCCGCTGATGCTCTTCGTGCCGTACTTGTCAGTCGCGACGTCTGCGCCTGTGGGGCACTGCACACTCACGTCCTTGCCCTCGGTGACTGCAAACATGAGCGCGTGGTTCTCGGTCGCCTGCACGTAGCGCAGCACGCGCTTTTCCATGTGTATGTGCGTGTGATTGAAGTCGGCCACATGCTCGCGAAGCTGTCGAGCGGTGTGCGCGATGTCCGGCCGACTCGCTGATACAAAGTACTATAGTGATTCCACCATCTCACGATATGGCAGGTACTCGGCAGAAACGACAGCCTGGACTGACGCTGCGCTTTTGCTGGTAGCTTCAGACGTGCGACTGCCTTTTACGTCTCCATGTGGAAGGTCTTGAAGATGTGCTGCACGTAGGCGCGCTGGCAGAACGCCTCTTGCATGCGACCAGCGGTGACCAGAATCTCCACTCCCAGCAGGAACTTGACTAGTCCAAGCGCCACGAGCTCGAAGGTCGACTGCAACTGTGCCGCCACCTCGTTGCAGAGCCGCGGTGGCACACAACTAAAATCGTCGATGTTGACCGTGACCAGCATCATAACCACAGCTTGTCCATCTCCCACTTGTCGAGCATAGAGTTCGCAGTCGCTATCAAGTTTCTTGAACGACAACTTGAGCAGCGCAGCGTACAGGGTCCAGTTCAAGATAGCTGGCGCCTGCCTCAGCCCGTACAGCGACTTGTGAAGTCGGCAAACAAGTCGATCACCGTCCTGCTCGAAGCCTGGAGGCTGTTTCAAGTGGATCTCTGGGCTGAGGGCGCTGTACATGAACGCTGTGCGGACATCGTACAGTAGGATGCTTCACTTGCGCTTCAGTGCATAGTAGATATCGACACGCAGAGTCTCAAACCAGATCACAAGCGCGTATGTTCCCGTGTAGTCGACGCCATGCCGCTGCTTGTAGCTATGGATGACAAGACGTGCTATTTAGCTTCGCACAACTCCACGCTCGTCCTTCTTGACTACAAGCATTCACCGGAACGTGATAATATTGCAGTTGCCCGCACTGGCTCGCGCTACCAGCGACCACGTTTAATGCCCATAGAGAGAGCGTAGCTCCACTTCCATCGCGCCCTTCCAGTTCCCCCACTCACTCCACCCACGCGCTTGTTTGTAAGTCGTGGAAATCTTGATCTCCATCTTTGATGAAAGCACGCAGTATACCACAAAGTCGGAGAGCCGACCGGGCAGGCGACTGCCCCGCGCTCCCGCTCGGCGTGCTGTGGTCATCTTTGTTTCACGCAACCCTCTTCCGCTTGCTTGTCGTTACGTCGGTGTTCGCGCTCACTGCACGCAACACTAGCACGTCTTGATGCTTCTCTTTTGTTCGAAGCACAGCTGTCACCGTTGTCATGATGGCGGCGGCCGAGGCCTCGGGTCCAAGCTGTTGGTCGCCGTGTGCGAAGACGTTCGCCAACAGCTTCCCCACGCGATCGCCGTCGACTGTGAACTGATTTTGGCACACAACGCTCTCGCTGTATGTGGTGGTCACAGCGCTTGTTGTCAGATTGAAAATCGTGTCGCCCCTGCTCTAGTTTGTGTAGCCAGGCAGGAGTCTCATCTCCGCGCGCGGGAGCAGCTTCTACTTCCTAGTGGGTTGTCAAGACGAACGTGCACTTCAGTGAGGCATCACCACGTGCGTAGATGATCGAGCCGAGGCGGCAGTCCGTACAGCGCCTCGTGCGGTGTCTTCATGCCGAGTGCCGAGGCCGGCGTCATGTTCTTCGTTGCAACCGCATGCAGCAGTGCCCCCCCCCCATATGCTTCTTGGCAACCCCGTAGCCGCCGACATGGCGTGCACTATAGTCACCAGCATCCTGTTAGTCGCTTAATGACGCTGTTCTCCTGCGGTCTGTAGGCATTCGCGATCGGCGTCGCGATGCCTTGATGCGCGCAGAAGCTGCGTAGGTAGTCATCACGAACCCTCCTCCACCGTCGGTGTGCTGAGTGACGGCATGGTCGTTAGGGAACTGGTTCCGTAGTCGTAACAGCAGATATTGAATGTGACGCGTCGCTTCATTCTTCTTCTCCATCAGGTACAATCACTTGTAGCGCGTCGCCTCATCCACTGCAAGTAGGAACTGCGTCTCACCGTTGATCGTAGCGTCGCAGATTAAGCACAGGTCGACAGAGATGCGCTGGAGTGGTTTCGCACCTCGCTCAGCTCCACGCGAGTAGCTCATCCTCGTCATCTTTGACTTTGCACACGGGTCACAATCGTACGCCAGCACGTCATTAAGCTTTACACCAACATCTGATTCCCTGCTTCACCGACTTCGCGGTGGTGTCCGTGCTCCCGTGCCCAAGGCGGCCATGCGGAAGCTCCATCGAGGCGCTCATGTTCTTCCGCATCGCGAGCGCAGCCCGGCTTGCGCAGCACTCGCTTCATCTTCAAGCGGAAGAGCGCGTTTCGCTTCACGAACCTGAGCTTGATCCTTGACTTCTATAGCCGCATCACGCGCTAAAAGAGGCGGAAGCCACAGGTGAGCTGCAAGTACGGCAGGCTGAACAGGTTCACGCTGCTGGCCGCAGAGTAGTTCACGTCGTCGAGCATCTGGTCTTCTTCGTCTCTGATGTGCTCGTTCATCACGGGCACGTGCGCGTTCCGGCCTACAGTCGGCTTACTGACCCTATTCGCGAAGGTCAGGATGTCCCGGCGCTCTTCATGCGTGTCCGCGAACAGCGTCACATTGCCGTTCAGGCTCACTTGCGAGTTTGAGTCAAGCAGCCACTCAATCTCGTCAGGCGCAACGAGATCCGGCTCGCCCTTTGCCACCGTGTTCACGCGACGCATGGCGCAGCCGTTGCGGTCAGTACGGTCGCTGCGGTCCGCGCGATTGTAGCACGTGTCCAGATCGTTTGCGCCCGTCGTCACGACTGCGTTCGCCATCGAGCGGGCCTGTCCGCCATCGCTTCTGCCATGCACGCTGCCTTGGTGGCGGTCCTGGCGCTGCAGGCGCTGACATTTTTCCTACCAGTGTCCTGTCTGGGCGCGGTTGCTCCACTTTGACACGGCTTTTCGTTGCTCGATCGTGAGCTTCGCCTTGTGCTTGCTCTTTCTGCGTCGTCTGCCCTTCTTATGGATGTGGCCACGGTTGCCTCTCCTATTCAGGCTGCTCGTAGAGCTCGCGCTGCGAAACTGCACGCCTGTTGACCTGCGCGTGTGGCTGCATGTCTTGCGCCTGCGGCCTCGGTTGCCCTGGTCTGGGTCAAAACGCACGATGTTGCTTGCCAGCGCCGTCAGCGATCTCAAGCCGCGAGAGAGCCTCGCACACAGCGTGGCAATACTCAGACTCGGTGCTGCGCCTCATGGCATGCTCGTCAGCGAAGCTGGGGTACACCTGCAGAGCGTTGCTCAGGAGTATCTGCGCTACTTCGTTGTCTGGTACATGGTCCTTGGCGCGATTTAGCTCGATCACGATGTCCTCGATCACCCTCACGTAACCGATCAAGTGGTAGTTCACGCGAAGGCAGCGCGCGCGCAGCTTGCGACGCGCGTATACCGGATTCAGCCCGCGATGACCGTTGAACGCGTCGCACAGCGCCTTCCACACGATCTACGGCTTGCCCTTCAGGAGAGCGCGCTTGAACCCGACCATGAGCTCCGAGCTCAGCAAGATCGTGATCTCCACACGCGCCTTGCGCTCACGCAGAAGCTCCTCCTCCAGCGCTCGGTCACTTGATCATCGAACTCAAGAGCACCTCTTACAGCGCTCGGTCGTTTGCTCATTGAACTACTCGGTGTCTTGAACGAGCACGAGCATGCCTTGACCATACGATACTCTGCATATTGATTCACGCCTTCGAGTTCTGCTGCGTCGGCTCCTCGTGCGTGTGCATGTAGCCGCCAGATGACCACCGCGCCATCTCGTCCTCGTTAGCCCCTTGACTGTACCCACCGCTTGTGGGAACGCCTCCAGCTCACGAACGCGCTCTGCGCCACATCTGTCGTCCTGGTAAGTGCCGTACGGGAGCTCGCAGTTCTGCGAACTTGGCAGCGAGAACCCGTTTTGCCACCGGCGGTTGAATGCCCAATGGAACTTGGGGGTCGGAGATACGTGGCTTGGAAGGGCCAAGTGCCGCTTGCTTATTGGCTGCGTTTGGAATGAGTGAGTCAACAATTGCGTCTGGTGATACGCCGCCATCAATTAGGCGCCTGAGAGCGTCCCAAAGCGCCACGGGGCCGTCCTGTGTGACGGCGTATCTTCATTTCCGACTGTTGAAGCGTATTCGAAAGCTCGAACAGTTGCAGGTTGCTTAAGTCCGACGGGTCCTTCGATGAGAGCGAGCACGGCATTTCGTCTTGCGCGTTGGGCCCATAACTAGTCTGTAACCGGGAACCGCCGACTGTACTACGCCGCGCAAATTCGATTGTGGCGAGTCGGCGACTCCCTATCGCGTTCCACAGAGTGGCTGGTTCTCACCTAAGGGCGCTGTTGCCCACTCGTTCTGGTATCTTGCGGTCTTGACCGGTCCTGCCGCGGTCCAATCAAATCGCAGAACTCTGACTATCACAAGCTTATTGCGGCTCGCCCGATCAGTAATGCCAGCTATTGCTTCTCCTTGTTGAAAGAAGAAGGCGTCGCGGGATTTGAGTCTGCGTGCTCTTGGTTCGAAAAGTCTCAAAGTGAAGCTCACAATACGCTGCTGTGCATCTTATGTCGGCTCAGACCATATCTCAACCTCCCAAGTCCACAACCGCCGCGTTATACAATCGCACAAACATGCACACACACATCGCATGCTCCTATAAATCTTGCACTCTTGACCAGTGCGCCGCCGTTGGTATGTTGCATGCCTGACTGCTGCCTGGGTTTGGACAGCTCCAAATACCCGCCTTCTCCGGACAGCTCTTTCCCTACGCACCCGTGTCACCATATACGCTCAAAGACACCTTTGGGACCTCAAGTCTCTCGCCAACGCTGGACCCGGTCCGCCGCACGACGTGACACTTGGTATCATACCGGCCGATGCAGTTTCGGACATTGACCTTCATGAGGAAACACCTGGTGTCAGCCTCGCGTAATGTCACCTTCGGCCGAGTTCAGCGCCCCAACAACACTCCTGCTGTGCTCTACGCAACCTACATCTATATTATACATCAAATCTGCCTTTATCATATCCACCTGGCAATCGTTCGCGCGCGTCTACGGAACGAGGTCATTGATGTTGTACAGTACCAGCTTTGATGTATGACATCCTTCACTTGCATGTCGAAATACTAGATTGTTGGATATGATAGTGCGTGCCCGTAAGTACAATGGTCGCACCACGCCACAGAAGCTGACACTTGGTAATCCGCGGCTCGCGCGGCGATTTGTAAGATCCAGACGAGCAGTTCGTCGTGCCCTTGGGATCCGTCTTGCACACAGCAATTGCAGATGCGTGCCTGCCGACGCCCGCGCCCCATTGCCTGCCTCACCATCTTGTGATGTTCAATTATTCTTCGTTTGTGGTTATGGTACCACGTGGGCAGACAAGTAGGCCTTCCTCGTGTCGATCCGCAGAAGATCGCTCGGCGTTGGCGGTAGTCACCTGTGCATCAGCTTGCTATGCGAGAAGCCTGCCGCTATATGCGTTAGAAATCGTGCCTTCCGGTTTTTGCAGTTATGTAAGCTCACCACCGTTTACGACACCGCTGTTCGCAAATGGGGTCCCAAGAACATGCGCTTCAACCGAGTCAGAGTTTGAAGCGTCCGCGCACAGTTAGCTCAGACGCCGCCCTGCTTCTGCCAGAAGGCGGTTGCCCACAGTTTTGTGGAGCTGCGGGTCGGGGGATGTTCCGTGGTGATCTCAGACTCACTGTTGACGATCACGCTCTGTAGGAGGGAGTGCTCCTGCCCAAATTGTTCAGCGTGCACGTTGGCTCCCGCGCTGCTCACACTGTGTACTTGAGCGAGACGACGTCAGATACAAGCCCCAGACGTCAAGCTGTCCGGATGGAAGGCGGAGTTAAGCGAGCTTGAGGGGTGGCGCACTGCAGGATGTACTCCAATCGTGGGTACAGATGGCGTGGCTTTTATCAACGGCCTTGGTTTCTTGCCAGGGGCCTTCTTGCTTATTCTTCTGCATGTACGCTTTGTTTGGGGGTTTACGTGATGCAACTGGCCGCACGAAATTGGGTTGAATGTGCCACGTGCGTTACAAGCAGGCCAAATACTTCACTGGACTTGAGCTTCACGATGTAAATTCAGAACTGAGTTAGCTTGGACGTCCTACGAGCTTCCCTGACCAATCCTTTCATACCCATACCACTCTTCACACTGATTGCTTCCGGCTGGGTGCCTTGCGCATGTTGAATTTCGGCTGGTGCCTATTTCGGGGTACCCACCGTTACACGAAGAGAAACGTCTCATTTCTGAAGACCTCGTTATCTGGGTACCTGGAGATCTGGAGACCTAAAGAGATGGAGTCCTGGAGACATGGAGACATGGTGACATGGTGACATGGTGACATGGTGACATGGAGACATGGAGACATGGAGACCTGCACACCTGCACACCTGCACACCTGCACACCTGCACACCTGCACACCTGCACACCTGGAGACCTGCGGTCAGAGATCAGAGATCAGAGATCAGAGATCAGAGATCAGAGATCAGAGATCAGAGATCAGAGATCAGAGATCAGAGATCAGAGATCATAGACCGTGTAGTCTAGAGACTGTCTGAGCCGATTCCAGGGTCTGGGTTGATGTCGTTATTCTTGGTTGGAATTTGTCATTACGCGTGGTTTTCAGTCTGCTGGAGATAGTAGGGGTGTTGGGTGAAGAGTTTTGTGTCTTGGAGTTGTCAACCATCGCCCCCTTTTTACTCAATTTCTCCTCTCCTTTTTCGTGCTCTCGTTTTTCCACGCCCCACCCTTCACAGGCGCCCCCACCTTGGCTGTCGTCTGCCCCACAGACAGATAGCGGCCAAAGGTGCTTTGAACAGCTCACACCATGTTCGTCACAACGATCAACAGTCCTTGGGGAGCACACAAGCGCGTGTTGCCGACGGTAAGTCGAGCCAGGGCGCGTATTCTCGATATGTCCCTGCCCGCGCGAATCATCGAGCGACATACCTTTGCGGGTGCCCGCACATGCCTCATTTCTCTCGCGCGTCTGTCGTTTTTTGCCACGAGCAGGTTGCACCAGATGGGACCTCAACCAAATGGACAGTCCCATTTACATTACGCGTCCGCGGCGCTGCAGGTGAACCGTGCGGTGGTTTTAGCGACGACGTTAGTTGTGCTGTAGATTGCAGGCTAGGTGAGCTGGAGCGTGCGCCACTTGTCGCCAGCAGACTCGTGCCTACCACTTCCACACGGAGAGAAGACTGCTGGCGCATCGCTGTCGTTGTGGGCCGTGTGCCGGTTGTACCCGAGCCACCTTCCGTATTCACGCTGCCTGGAGCTGGAAGCGTGGTTGGCGGCATCGTTGGCTGCAGCAGCTCATCTGAGTACTCCTGGCGTGTTAACGCTCAATGCCTCGCATGGACCGGCGGGCTGCTGCTGCCGGCGGCAAGTCGCCCCAGTGGAAATCGACGTTGGCGAGTGGTACGAGATGCCTGACCCAAGAAGCCCGATGCTCTCCTGAAGTCTCTGTGAGGAGTTCGCCCGTAGGCAGTGCCGCCACTCACCATGTCATTTCTCTCTGAAGCGGGATCGCTCGTGCCGCCCGCGGTGCCCCTTCGTCGCCTTGCTCCAGCAACGCTCACAAGAGCTGCGTGCGCGGAACCGATCCGTCGTGGCTCGCTCAGACAAACTCGTAATACATGTCGGCGAACTGCATGCAGAAACCGTACGAGCTTCGTACTATCTTCGTCGGATTAAGTGTTAGGTGGCAGTCGAGGTCGTCCGACCTTGTGTACAGCACGCAGACGTATGCTCTTCTTTAGCGCAAATCGTAGGGGGATCTCGACGACGTCCGTTCCGAGCTGTGCCGGCACGGACATTATTTGCGCTCATCCGACGAGGCGTGCCAGGATCTTCAAGACGAGCTCCAGCGGTCCGCGCATCGGATAAAAATGTTGGAACGCCAACTTGCGCATGCCCCGACCCGATCGAGGCCCAGCAAACGACCAACCCACGCTAGCCCCCGGTCGGTCAGCGCCTACGTGCAGCTGAAGTTTCCTCCTTGAACCGCGCCCGCGAAGCTGAGTTGCAGATGTCTGTCACCAGGAACAAAATTCAGGCTTGCGCGACGCGATGCGCGTTGCAATTAGCGAGTAAGACTTGTCTACCACCGGTCTCCGACTCGCTCGCCATAACCTGGACTCTACTGGCGCGGAAGCTTGCGGTTTGCGCGAGGTGGCGCGCCGAATTAGTGAAGAGCTGGCGGATTAAAAGGCTCAATTTACCACCGCCGACACACGCGAGCACGATGCGGTTCAAGAGGGCGACCCTGTCCGTGTGGAAGAAGCCGCAGCAAAGCTCGCTCTCGACGCACTCAAGCGCAAGCTGGACGGCTCGTGAGTGAATTGGCAAGTCCGTCTTCGGGACTCACAAAGGATCCTGCACCAAGATCGCGAGGCAGCCAAATCTGCGAAAGATGAGATGGAGGGCCGTCACCAGGAGTTGTGTCATGCAGCGACCTCCCCAAGCCGGGGAACCGCTGTCTCGAGACGATCTCGGCAGCCAGTTCGTGCGGCTCGCGGTGGTATTTAAGGAGGGTGGAGGTACCGCGGCATTGAGGCTGCAAGAATCCGTTGCAGGGGCGGTGCCTTCTGCAATTCGCTCACCACCAGCTTCGCCAGCTGAACATGTATTCCCCCCCCCCTCTTTTCGGCATTCCCTTGCTCATTATCTCCCCCCGGCACCGCAACTCGCATGCGTAGGTCAGTCGAACCTGACGCGGCGACGGCGACAAAAAGATGGAACTCGGCAAGAGTACACGGTGCAGTGCGGAGCTCCAGTTCCGGCACTCCGCTTAGCGAGCCTGATCTAACTCGCACACACAATCTGCCGACATTCAACAAGGCAATCAGGAGTGATGCCGATTCCTGCATTGCGCAATTAGATAGTGTGGTAGCCACGTCGCCTCTCACTGTTGTATTGTTGTGCAATGGGACACCAGCTCAAGCCCCGGCTGACGCGTCGATAACAGCCGTTGAAGACGCCATTGCGACGGTGGACCCTGTGGGAGAGCAAGCCGTGGGGCCCTCGGTCGAAAACACTACTAGCGGAGACGATTCGGCAACGGAGCGCACCGACTCGCGTCTTCGCTTCCGAACGACGACGCTTCAAGTACACGCAGTTCCACCAATTGCCGCGGACTCGTGACTGGCTCATCCACTACCCAGGACGCGTGAAGTCTTTGCTGCCCAACGCACCGATTTAGACGAACGTCGTCGTGAATCCTCCGGACTTCGTGACCCGCCTGCTCGCTCTATCAGCGAATAATTCACTTGCGAGTCGCGATCCGTGGAGAGATATGGTGCGTCAAAGGTCATCACTGGTTACTTTCGACGTCGCTGAACCCCACTTCCAGCGAGTAGTCGAGCGCCACAATCGCTTCTTGGCAGGATGGGGAGACGCGATTTGGTGACGCACGCACGCGCTTGTTCCCCGGGCATTTGAGGCTGTTCCCAACTTCTCCAGATAGTGGTCGCTTTTTGTACGCAGAATCGAGAGGCGCTGGTCTTTACGGATCAATGCGTTCCGGCCCGTAGTTGATGCGGCCGCCAGGCACATGGAGACCAAGATGTGCAACTTGGACGTGTTCTTAGATGCGTTCTTCATGCTGCCGCCAGCACGTGCCCTTCTTTGGCACCCTGACAACCTCAGCGCGCTTGAAGCCGCGCTCAAGCACGTGGATGGCCGTGAGGCGTGGCGTCTCTTCTTCGTCGTCGAGCGTGACCAAGGACATCACCCTTCTCCTCGCGACGACATCTGTTGCCGCGTCGACGGCAAGTTCTTTGCATGGGAGCCAGTAGTTCGTCGTATGGTGGCCTCTCAAACGCGTAAGATCGGCCACTGACCGGAGGGGGAGTGAGACGAGCGACTCAACGGAGCATCGGTGGGATGAAACGAAGATTCAGCGAAGGAACCCGGAAAGAAGAAACTACAACCAAGTACCAGCGAAGCTGTAGCCTGGGGCTCGCATCAGCGGCCCAATCGTAGTAGCGAACAGTCAGCTCGACACCTGGGCTCAAGATCCCACCACATACGGAGGAACAGTTGTCGCACACTGCCAGAGCAGAAGCCACGAGCCTGTTCCAACAGAGCGGCACTTGAAACCACCTTTCAGCGGAACAGTGTGGAGGATCCAAAGCGGGGCTTACAGCTGATACGCCTCCGCTGAAGACCTGAACTGATGCCGTATCAGCGGAGCAGTGCTGAAGGTCCTTCATCAGTGAGGCAAGTGTGGCAAGTATCTGAGCCCCACCACCAATTTGCTTACGCTGATAGCCTTCGACAGTGCCGTATTAGCGAAGCAGCGTTGAGCATCCTGTATCAGCGGAACGAGCATCGATGCCATATCGCTGATATGCTTCCAACGACGATCTTCAGGGACGCTGTATCAGCGAAGCGACGAGTTGGTTGAAGTAACGCGGAAAGCCAGTTAAACGAACGTTCAAGGAAACTTTGAGGGACGTTTAGCGGACTGGTCGAGTAAACTATTCACGGAAACGCGGTTCACCGAACACGAGTCGCACGTGGCTGACCTTCAGTCGCTGAACCAGGCTGCAGCCCAGCTCGACAAGTTCCGTGCGGACGCCGCTCGCTCACCTCAACTTAAGTCGGTTTGCACGCTCAATTAACTGGGATCGCTTCCGCTCTCATAAGTCCACCCGCGTGTCATTGACGCTGTCACCGCTGCTGAGGGCTAAATCTAGCAGACGACAACGAAAAGCGCTAGCTCTCTCGTTCGCGAGTGTGTCGCTGATGCCGTCGCCGCTGCCAAGAAGAACATCGAGCTTCGGATGCAGACTGCACTGGACATCACTCAGATTGACCAGCGCAGACGCATTGCAGATGCGATCGAGAGTCGATTTGCCTGTCGACGCCCGTGTCGACACTTTGACATCCAGCAACACGACCACTCTTATCAGCAAGCGAGTTGCTCAAGCTGTTTCCCAAGCGAAAAAAATATGGAGCTCCGGATGCAGCCTGTTTTGGAATGCGCTCAAATCATGCAGTGTAGACTTATTGCAGAGCTCCAGTATCGGCAAGGTGAAATCGACCTCTAATCCGATCAGCGTACTCTCCGAAAGTCGAATGGCAAGTCTCGACCTTGCTATACGTCCAGGCGCTACGGGCGTCCCCAAACCACCAATGCGCTTTTGTCGTACGTGGTAAAGACATTTCAAGAGGAGGTAGTGCAGCGCGCTGAGTACGCCGCCTAATAGAATGACAGAATTGCAAGTGCCAAGACGTCACCCGAAGTGTGATGTGGAGTGATCTGTCTCAATACATACGAATTTATTGCGATGTCCTTATCAGCTACTGCTACAGCTGTACCTGTAACTGGTATAGCTGTAGTTATACCGCTTCATAATCAAGAAAGCCTGCACAGACCTCTAACACACTCAGACTGATCTCGTTGAGATGACCTCGTGCGCGCAAGAGGTCCAACGACGCGTAGAAGCGACGGCACTGCAAGGTTGAACAGGTTTCGCTCGAGGCATGTCGGTATGGAAGTCTGCGGCAGCGGACCGCCTCGCTGTCAATCATCTGTTATCCCTCGACTATGTCGTGTTGGTACTCATTGGTTTTGACGTGGTCATAGATTCGTATAGATGGAACTTGTCTGCAATGTATAAACTGTATTGCTCTCGAGTTTGCTTTGCTTGCTTCGCCTCGAGCCGCACCAACACGAGGCGGTTGTGCTGGCGGGACAGCTCGAGTGCTGTCACGTCGAGGCGTAGACTTGCACCCACGCATTTCATTTCGTTTCGCAGCGCCCTCCATTCTCAGTGAGCTACTCCTTGCTCTTCTCGACACACAGGAGATTCTACACACATAGGTTCTCGCTCTTGCGCACCAGAATCCTCTGTCAGAGGTCCCGAGACGATTCATCTTCCTCTCAGAGCTCTTTGAAAGCATCTTCTCTACGAGTCTCGCCGACGAAGTCAAAATTCGCGCTGTGTTTCTGTCCGGAGTCAAATTACTCAAACCTTGCGTGAAGTACGACAGCGGAAGAGACAGCCAGGGTGCCGTCGGAGGCAGCGTCGTCTCGATGTGGACATAGTCGGTTGGGTTTGCAATATGAAGAGCGAGCTGCGAGATGACAGCGCCGAGTGCGATGGGGAGCTGCTCAACGAACACGCCTGGCTTTTGCTTGTCCACCACACATTCTTAAAAATGCGTTGAAAGCGCCGTGGTCCGGTTAGAGGTCCACACGCCGCGTGTCGAAGTCGTTGAATTGGCAAGACGTCTCCGACGTCTTATATACGTTTTCAAAGTCTTCTTTCGGGTAGGCGTTGGTGTCATCATACGCGTTAATGAGCTCGTCCCCATCGTTTTGGTCAGTAGCAGCAACCTGCTCGCTGTTCGACGTCGTCCCCAATGCCGTCCCCCCTGAAAGTTGGCGTTGGATTGTCGTCATCTAAAGAATCGCCGCGTTCTCGTTCACGCTTGCTGCGACGGAGGCAGGGACGTCACCGACGCTTTCGGGGTGCGCGACGCATTCTTGTGATGGTTGCTGATAACTTACGACCGCGATCTAGAACCTGCGTGATACAATCAGGTGATGTGGTGCGAGCTGCACTTTGATTACTCACTGTTCAACATCAATCTACAGCGAGGTCAGAGAAGACAACAGAAATCAGCCAGTGGTATTGTGTAATGGGACTCAGGCCGGTCCTGCTCACGCAAAGCGAAGAGCTGGACGGCACTGATCCCGTTGGCTTGAGGAAGCGTTCTTGAAGCAAAGGGTCTCACTTGAGAGTGAGCCG
>SMMQ01002045.1:19776-31788 GCA_008271595.1 [Pythium] brassicae (nom. inval.) | reverse complement strand
TCCCCCCCCCCCCCCCCTCTCTCTCTCTCTGGGCCAGTGCTCACGGTGTTCGTGTCACTGTCGCGAGGTCTAAACCGTTTGTGTGCCTCTCACTCACGCACTCCCCTTCCCAGCAGTTCGGCGTCGCAATCCTGCTCGCGCGTTCAAGTCCGCTCGGCAAAGTGCGAAGCAAATGCTCAGCGCAGCCGACGGCGCAGCGTCGCCGTTCGACAGTGCGCTGCAGTCCGCGTACGACAACGACGAGGAGGACGACGGGCCCGACAATTTCAGCTTGGACGGCAGCTCGGCGCAGCCGACAGCCCACGACACGAGTCGCTCTCGTGCGGCCGACAGCAGCGAAGGTAGCGCGCGCGAGCGCACAACGCCCGGCGCGGGGACCTCGGAGCAAGCGAGCGACTACGCGCCAGCTCTCGAACAAAGAGAGCCGAGCGCGCTGGACCCGATGTTCCTCATGATGCAGCTCTTCGACCTGACAGCCGAGAGCCGCCCGCAGCTGCTCACAGACGGCGCGGCGCTCGCGCTCGGCCTGAGCGTGCTGGACCGCACGCCCGAGTGCGAGACGCACAAGATCGGGCTGCTGTACGTCAAGGCGCCGCACCAGCGCACCGAGGTGGACATCCTGCGGAACGCAGGCGGGTCGCGGCGGTACCTCCAGTTCCTGCGCGGCCTCGGGGCGTTCACCAAGCTCCAGGGGCTGCCGGGGTACTCGGGCGGCCTCGACTGCGCGAGCAACAGCGACGGCCACTTCGGGCTGCTCTACCAGGACGAGTGCACGCAGATCATGTTCCACGTCGCGACGCTGATGGGGCCCGAGAGCGACAGCGACTGGGGTGACAGGGGCGGCAGCAGCAACAACAACAGCAGCAGTAGTGGTAGTACGGTATGCACCGAGCGCAGCGACCGCGTGCTCGCGATGAGCAAGAAGCGGCACATCGGCAACGACTTTGTGCACGTCGTGTACAAGGAGTGCGACGCCGAGTACGACGTCGGCACGTTCTCGGGCCAGTTCAACGACGTGCACATTGTCGTGCAGCCGCTGAGCGACCGCGAGTACCGCACGCAGGTCTTCGCCAAGCCGGGGCTCAAGCCGTTCGGCCCGCTGCACGGCACGCAGGTGGTCTCGAGCGCCGAGGTCGCCGCGTGCGTGCGCCTCACGTGTTTGAACGCGAACCTGGCGTGTCAGACGTTCCACCAGGACCTCGTCGGCTTCTCGCTTAACTGCGAGGAGCGGCTCAAGCAGATCAAGCAGCTCGGCGTGCGGCTCGCGCACCGCGACGAGTGGCAGCGCGACGGGCATTGAGTGAGCGTCTGTGACGGCCGCTGGCGGCAGATGAAGCCGCCCGGGCCACTGCAGTCAGACGAATGAAGTCGAATCGAGACGCTTCCTAAGGCCTGGTACTTGTACTGGTACACATCACACAGAGACAGCAGGAGGGGAGGGAGCGTTGCGCCGGCTCACTCGAGCACGCGCAGGAGCTGTCCAGAGCCGCCGCTGCTGGGGGCCGTGGCGGCGGTTGCGACGCGCTTGCGCTCCTGGTCGCGCGCGCGCTCGAGGATGTGGCGCTTGATCTCGAGGAACGAGTCGACGATCTCGTCCTGCACGAGCTGTTCAATGCGCGCACGCGGGTGAGTGCGGTTGTCGCCCCAGCGAGGGCGTCACGACCCACGCACGCACACACGCACGCACGCACCAGTGGGAAGCTGTGCAGGATCGACGAGACGTAGTAGCCGAGGTCGCGCTGGCGCTTGTCGACAAAGTCCGCCGACAGCGACGAGCCGATGTACTTCTTGCTCGGCAGGAACGGGAAGAGCGCTGCGCGCGACGGGTGCTTCTCCCGCAGCTGCACACCCACACACCCACAGGACGCACGCACACACACGCACACAAGTCCCTTGTTGGCACACAGGGGCTCCGGTATCTTTCTACTCGGTCTCCGCATTACACACAGACGCACACTCACGTGAGACCTGAGACCGTCACATGAACGTACCAAAATGTCGAGCGCGCAGAACTCGCGGTACCGACGCACGATGTCCCAGATCTGCAGCCCCACGCTCGCGTTGTCAGCGCCGACTCGAAGTCCACAATAGAAAGCAAAGGTGATTGCATCGGAAGCCCGCACCTCGGGAGTGTCGCCCCGTTCGGTCCACGTGCAGCGCAGAATGTACTCCTGAGTGCGGCGGCGCGAGGGGGAGGGGTGAGCGACTGGTCCGGGGGTTCCCATAGGGAAATAGATGAGGGGCGCACCGTGAAGAATTTGCCGCAGTCGAGGTCGAGGGACTCCTGGCTGCCGAGCATCTCGACGCGGAAGCTCCCGACGACCGGCCGACGCGCCGCCATCTCGTGACGATGATGCGAGAGAAAGCGCGTGCGAAAGTGAAGTGGTGTGGAAAGTCTGTTTGATAATTTCAATAACTATACTATCATACAGACTATTCTGATCCTGAACTTGGTCTCAGCTTGATGTGCACTCGATCCCAGCGACCCGATACATCGATTCGTCGCCCAAGCAGCTCGCCCGACACGTCCTTGGAGCGGACTCGACCGCGACGAGAGCTCAGCCAAGCTTGCACCAACACTTCGCGTGAGGTTGTTTGAGTTTGATGCGCGTTGGACACGAGTGTGGGGTTGGAGGACTCGTGAAACTGATCTCGAGAGAAGAGCGTCTCTCAGCGCCTCCTCGCCGCCTGCCCTGCCTGCGACTTGACTTGTCGTTCGGCTTTGGCCAGCGCACGCGCTGTAGCTGCTGCTATTGCGATCTCTCGCGCCAGCTTCGCTTTATGACGCGGCGCAAGTCCAGATCACGGCATGCAGCCGCTCGTGCAAACGCCCCACACGCTGAAGCTGCGAGGATCGATTTGTCGGGGAACGAGCTTCGACTCGGAGAACTCGCGTCGCTCCACACCAACGCTCATACTCAAAGTGCCGTCTCTGTTGCTGCTGCTGCTACTGCTGCCTCGCCGTCGCCTAAGCGCTCGCTCGTGATCGACGTCGACACTCCCAACTATGCCAAACACTCTCCGTCTCAGCAACAGTCCACGACTTCGACGACGCAGAGGAGCGCGGCGCCCGGCAGTCCGCCGACGTCGCCTCGCCACGACCCGCAGCTCGGGGGGTACCCGCCGGACTGCGGCTCGCGGGAGCTCAAGTACCTCTCGTTCGCCAAGGTGCTGCACGACCGCGGGCGCAGCCACCCGATGCGGTACTCGACGACCGAGTTCGACCTGCTCGGGAACCCCAAGCCGCAAAAGTACCCCATGGGCACGGACTTTGGCGCGCACGCGTTCCACCGCCTGCCGACCGACTCGTTCGTGCTGAGCCAGTACGGCGTCGGCATGACGCTCTACTTCAAGTACCTCAAGGTCATGACGTGGCTCTTCTTCCTGCTCGTCGTGCTCAGCGCGCCAGCGCTCGTGATCTACATCGTCGGCGGCAAGGGCTCGCTCGCCGAGTTCAGGGTGCTCGCGAAGCAGAACCTGCCGATGATCCTCGGCATGACGAGCATCGGGCACCTGCGCGAGTCGAGCAGTCTATGCGACCAGGCGCTCGAAGGCGGCACGCTCGCGCTCTCGTGTCCCGCGGGCGAGATCGGCTTTATCAAGGCGGTCTACTCGGCGCAAGCAGGACAGGGAACGTGCGGCTGCCCAGAGGTGAACACGGTTGCGGCCGGGTCGGGTAAGTGCCGCGGCAAGCCGGAGCTCTCGTGCTCCCCGTCGGCCGGGTGTACGCAGCTCTGTCCGAGCGACGGCTACGGCTGCTTCCTCGGCCTGCACCCGGTCTCCAAGTGGTCGTGCTGCGCAAAGTCGCTCGACCCGGCGACGAACGAGCCCGACTTTGGCGACTTGCGCATCCGGTCGAACCCCGCTTGCGGCTCCGAAGCGGCCCAGACGATCGTGAACGGACTCTGTCTGGGCAAGAAGAGCTGCGCGATGGACGTGAGCGAAGCGCTCACGTACGAGTGGAAGGTGAGCGAGGCGTACGGCACGGTCTGCGTCGACGGCGAGACGACACCGGAGACAGTCTGCAGCGCCAAGCTCAACGACAAGAGCGACTACTCCCAGTGCGCGGACGAGAGCCAGCGGAGCCTCATCGTCTACGCGCGCTGCTTCACGACGCGCATCGACCTGTCGAACGAGTGGAGTCTCAAGATCGTCGGCTGGGACTCGATCAGCGTGCGTCGCACCTCGCAGTGGCTTGATCACGGATGACCTCGCTGACGCCTTTGTGTTCCTGTGTGTCCCCCCTTGCTGCGCGACCGCACCGCACCTCTGCAGCGCCAGGACTTTCTCGGGGTCGCTGTTGGCTGCGACGTCGCGTGCAGCATGTGCTTCTTCTTCATCGTGATCTGGATGAAGCGCAAGGAGCGCGAGAACGTCGAGCGCATCACCAAGGACCAGATCAAGGCGCTCGACTACACTGTGCAGCTCGTGCACTTGCCGCGCCACAAGGACGTCGGCAAGCTCCGCGAAGAGGTGCGCGGGACACTGCCCGCCTCGGCCAGCCTCTCTGAGCGCACGCACCTGTCGCCTAACGCTCGTGTTTGGTGCGGCTCTCGTTCCTCACTTTGCCCTGCCGCAAGATCCGCGCGCACCTCGAGAAGGTGCTGAGCGACGCTCCGCAGTACGCGGTCGAGTTGGACCGCGTCCGCGTCGCTGACATCCAGTTCGGTGTAAACACCTCCGGGCACCTCGAGCTGCTCCGGAACCGCGGCGTGGTCGTGCGCCGCCTCGACGTGGCGCTACAGCGGTTCGGGAAGCTGCGCGCACTCGAGGGCCGCATCGCGCAGCGCGTCTTCGAGCGGCGGTGCAAGCGCCACGAGAAGCGCGTCGCGCGGCTTGAGGCCAAGCTTCAGCGGCACAACGCGCGCCTCGAGCGCTGGAACGCGACGCACAAGAAGCGGCAGTCGATCCAGGCCGTGACGGCGTTCGTCACGTTCGAGGAGGAGGAAGGCTTCCACCGGTGCCTCGCCGAGTATCCGGACCTGGGCTTCATCTATCGCCTCTTCCAGCCGCGCCACAAGCGTCTGCGCGGCAAGCGGCTGCGGTTCCGTCCGGCGCCGGACCCGACCGACATCGTCTGGGAGAACCTGCACTACCCGTACTGGAGCCGCTTGCTGCGCCAGCTGGTACGACGAACGGTGGGGGACTTGCTTGAGCGCCGCTTGCCTGCCGTGGAAGACTCACAGGCCGTCGTCGCGTTGCTCGCACCAGATCGTGGCGCTCGTGACGCTCGCGGTGCTGTTCGCGAGCTTCGTCCTCATCTTCCTCGCCAAGCTGCAAAAGACGAAGGTCGAGCGCGAGTTCGGGCGGCCGACGAGCTGCCCGGCCGGCGTTACGCGCGAGGACGTGGTGCAGGACGAGCTCGCGAAGACGTCCGGACTCGTGCCGTACAAGGCGCTCGTCGAGTGCTTCTGCAAGGCCGCGCTGGAGACCGAGTCGTTCCGCGCGATGACGAAGGAGCCGTTCGTCGTGGACGCGGCGACCGGCGCGCAGGCATTCTACTGCAAGACGTGGGCGACGTCGTTCGTCGAGACGCAGCTCCTGTCGTTCGTCTCGGTCGTCATGGTCGTGCTCGTCAACGTCCTGCTCGCGCGCGTCCTCGACGTGCTCGTGGCCATGGAGAAGCACCACACCGCGTCGAGCCAGGTCGTGTCGCGCGTCACCAAGGTCTTCCTCGCGCAGTTCTGCAACACAGCGCTGCTCATGGTCGTGATCAACGCCAACCTCGACTACTTTGTCGACCAGTCTGCCGCGGCCGCGTTCGCGCGCAGCGCGCTGCCGATCCTCACGGGCAAGTACAGCGACTTTACGCCGGCGTGGTACAACGACGTCGGCGTCGCGCTCATGCTCACGATGATCATCAACACGTTCAGCCCGCACGTGTACGCGGTGCTCAACTACCTCGCGCTCGAGGCGCGGCGCTTCTATGACCGCGGCGGCTCCTTCGACTACTCGATCACGCGACAGGACACGCAGCGCGACCTCGACGCGCTCTACCGCGGGCCGCGGTTCGACCTCGCGGCGCGGTACGCGCAGACGCTCACGTCGATCTTCATCATCTACCTCGTGCGTGTCGACAGTGTCGCTTGGCTGGCTGGCAAGGAGTGGGAGAAGCGACACAATGTGGACGTGCTCACCCTCACTATTGGAATCGCTCGTGGGGCCAGTTCTCCGCAGGGATGCCGCTGCTGCACCTCGTCGGCTTCTTCGCGATGCTCATGACGTACTGGGCTGACAAATTCAGTACGACGACCTCTCTCGCAGCAGCAGCAGCAGCATGGTGGTCGTCGTCCGAGCTTGAGAGGAGGAGCTCACGTCGCCTCGATCTCTGCTGCTGTTGCTGCTTCGTGTGTGTCCCGTTGCTCGCGCTCGCAGCGTTCCTCCGCATCGCAAGGTCGCCGCCGCTGTACGACAGCAAAGTGGCAGCGTCTGCAGGCTCGTTGCTGCCGTACGCTGTGCTTCTCCACTCGCTCGTGGCAATGTGGATGTTCTCGAACGAACTTATCTTCCAGTCGGTGCGTTCCCGTCGGCAGGGCAGCAAGTAGTGACCCCATTGACTACCACACAAACCCGCTCACCGCGCGTGTTGGCATCTGTCGCTCGCACTGCCGCCTGCCACAGTCCGACGACGTGGCGCGCGAGCTCGACGCGGCGGGCGCCAACGACGCGGGCGAGGGCATCCCGGCGTTCAGCGCCGTGCACGGCGAGATCTGGCCACGCGTCACCCGGCCGCAGGTCGTCGTGCTCTTCGGGTTCTTCGTCGCGTTTTGCCTCATCGTGCTCGTCAAGATCGTGCTCTTCGAGTACTTCCCATCCGTGCTCCAGAGCTTCTGCCCGCTGCTCACGCGCTTGATGCAGAAGTCCCGCGCCGCCAAGGGCATCCCCAACTACTTCGACGCGATCCCCACGCCGATCCTGCGCGACAAGGTCGTCGACCCGCGCGTGAGCGCCACGCTGCGCGAAAAGTTCCTCGTCGCGCTCGACAAGCGCGCGGCGCGACAGGGCGAGCTCAGCTCCGGGTCCCCGCGCCGTCGCAACCGGCGGTCGGTCTCCGCCGCTGAGCAGTACAGCGACGCGCGCTGGATCGTGGGCTGCGCCTCGTACGGTGCGTTTGTTGCTCGCTGAGCTCGCTGTCGCTTGGCGGCGAGTGTCTTCTCCAGCAAGCTCATCGTCGGGCGTGGCGGGTGTCTGTCTCGATGTTCGCGCGCACCCGCAGCCATCAGCGACAACAAGGAGTACGTGGACCAGCTCGCGATCGACTCGCAGCTCTCCGAGGGGATCAGCATCGAGGAGATCTTGTGCCGGGACGTCGAGTCCGACCCCGCAGCGCTCGGGTCGAGCGAAACGTACCTAGTGTCGCAGCTGAGCGTGTTCTGACAGATTCGACACTTGGTACAGTAGTACAGTAGTGCAAAGTACACCACGAAGGCGCTGCTGTAGATGCAACACAGACTTGATTTTCTTTTGAAATGACCACCCGACCACCGCGTCGGCCATGTTCGTGCTAGTGTATACGGTGGCGGAGGCCGACCGAGTCCTCCAGCAGCCAGCAGCTCCTCCCCCCGTCTTCTTCTTCTTCCCGCGTTTAGACCGTCGTCAGCACGCACTATCTCTCGGCAGCTACTTACTTGCTCTGCTTCCGCTGCGTCGGCGTCGGCGACGAGCGCTTCGTAGACGCCGACGACTCCTCCGCTGTGGACGTCGTCGACAACGACGGCTGCAGCGCGCTGAAGGACGGCCGCCCGAGCGTCGCGCGGAACGACGACATGGCCATCTCGCCCTCGCCCGGGAAGTGCGAGAACGCAAAGCCCGTGTTGCGCCGCACGAGCCGCGGCGACTCGACCGCGACCGCGGCGTCCTCGTTCTTGGCCATCCGGTTCCACTCGCGCATCAGGTGCGACGGCTCCGGGTAGAACAGCACGCGGCCGGCCTTGGCGATGAAGTTGGGCAGCACGGCCGCGATGACCGCGACGAGCAGCCCAAACCAGAACCAGGCCGCCGAGAAGAGCTCGCTGAGCACGCCGTAGCCGTTCTCCGTCTCGTAAAACTCCGTGTGCGTCCAGCCGTAGAGATTGCAGAAGAACGCCATAAAGAGGTAGTAGAACACGAGCGTGCCGATCGTCGAGAGCGTGTTCGCGCGCGTCCAGTTGCTCGTCATGAGCGCGACCTGGAGCGTCGACGCTGTGATCAGGTACGTGTACGCCGCGACGCCGTCGGCCCAGAGCCCGAGGTCCCGCGACCCAAAGAGGTACCCGTTGTCCGAGTCGTGCGCAAAGTACCAGACAATGAAGCCGTTCGAGAAGAACGGAACCGCGTAGATCACGTACGCGTGCCACATGCCGAGCCCGCACCAGCCAAAGAACGTGATCCAGTTGAACGACCGGTTCTTGAGGCCGTTCACGTACAGTGTCGGGTACTGCATGAGCACTGCGGGCGACACGTCCTGGTTGTACATCGCGATGAACACGATCGGGATCGTCGTGAAGAGCGCGTTGTAGAGCGTGAAGCAGATGCCAAAGTACATGAGCAGCCCGCTGTACATCGTCTGGACCGCGAGGAAGAAGTTCGAGAGCGAGAGCGCCACGTTCTTCATGAACGAGAACAGGATGAGCTTCGAGATGCGCTTGTAGCTGTAGTTCCCGTGCACGAGCAGCAGCCGCTTGAGGTACCGGAACTCGGCGAACGAGTAGTCGCTCGAGAGCACAGCCTGGCGCCCTTCCTTGCCGCTGATGCCCACGCCGACGTTCGCGGCCTGGATCATCGGCACGTCATTCGCGCCGTCGCCGATCGCGAGCGTGATGTTCCCGGGCGAGAACATGAGCGTCGGCTCGGTCACGAGCTTCACGACTGCTGCTTTCTGCGCGGGCGAGCAGCGGCAGCAGATCACCGACTTGCACTGCGTCGCGACCGACAGGAACAGGTACTTGATGTCGTCCTCGAGCACGAGCGCGAGCGTCTTGCCGTCAATCACCATCGCGAACTCGAGGTCTTCGTCCGCAAACTCGTCGGTCGCGACACTCTGCAGGTCGTTCTTCGGCTCAAACTGCCGGTCGCAGTGCCCGTGCTCGAGGCCCGCGTCGAGCGCAATGTCGACGTTCAGCGCCGGGTACACCTCGTCAAAGTGCGTGCGGCTGTCGGTTGGCGTGCTCTCGACCGCGGCGGCGGCGTCGCCGTGCTGCTGCTGCTGCTGGTGCTCCTCGCGCCGCGCAGCTGCGCGCCGGCGCTTCTTGCGCGCGTCGGCCTGCTCGTCGCGGCCAACGACCACTGTCTTCGCGAGGTCCCAGCCGATGAGGAACACGCGCTTGAACGCCTCGTAGAGCACGCTCACCGCGGACGAGTGCTCGTCCGAGCCCCACTTGTCGTCGACAAGGTCCACGTACAGATCCTCGAGCTTGGCGCGCAGCGACGCCTTGTCGCGCTGGCCGAGCACGATCACGTCCATGTTGTCGTCGATCACGTGCGACGACATGCCGATGCTCAGCGCGGTCTCCTTCTTGTCGCCTGTGAGCACCCAAAAGTTGATCCCGGCCTTGCGCAGCGACGTGATGCACTCCTCGACGCCGTCCTGGAGCCGGTCCTCGATCGCGGTCGCGCCGAGCAGCGTCAGCTCGACCTCGATGATCGCCGCGACCTTGGCGATCTTGGCGGCGCGGTTGTCGAGCGACAGCTCGGCCTGCCGGTACAGCTTGTGCCACTCGTCGTACTGCTCGGGCGAGAGGCGGCGCATCGCGGTCGTGAGCGTGCGCAGGCCCTCGGACGCGTACTCTTGCAGGTGGCCGCGTGTGACGTGCGCGACGCCTTGCGGCTGCGACGTGGCGAGCAGGTCAAAGAGCACGTCGTCGGCGCCCTTGCAGTACAGCACGATGCTCCCGTCCGGGTGCCGAAAGATGATCGACATGCGCTTGCGGTCGCTGTTGAACTCGAGCACGTTCAAAATCTCAAACGTCATCGGCTGGCCGAGGATCAGCGTCTCGCAGATCGGCCCGTCGCGGCCCGTGAGCACGAATCCGAGGTCGGCCGCTGCGAGCACGAGCGCCTGCTCGTCCGGTGACGCCGCGTTGTACTTGACCGGAGCTTGCTTGCTCTCGGGCTCCGCGCCGCTCGACGATTCGTACTCGGGGATGACTGTGTTACAGATCGTGAGCAGCAGCAGAAAGTCCGTGATCTCGCGCTTCGTCGAGTGGTTCGCGCTCAGGCGGCCGAGCAAGCGCGAGTCGTTAAAGCGCGTGCCGGGACGCGCAGGCTTGTCCGAGTCCATCGCCACGTCGTTGTAGCGCAGGCCAGCGATCGTGCACTTGGCAAAGATCATCTCGTTCCGCGTCAGCGTGCCCGTCTTGTCCGAGAAGATGTACTGGATCTGCCCGAGGTCCTCGTTGATGTTGCTGTTGCGCACCTGCGCCGGCGTGTCCGTCTTCGGGTCGTACATCTCGAGGTCGCTCTCAATGTACCGCGCGTGCACAAAGCGCACGCCCTCCATCGTCACGTACATCGAGAGCGGGATGAGGTTGTTGAACAGGATGACGTAGCTCAGAAAGATGTAGCCGTTCTCGCTCGACTGGCCGATGTACCACGGCGCGTTCCCGTCGTTCAGGTCGAAGTCCCAGTCGTTGTTCCCAAGCGTACACGCGACCGAGATGCCAAAGAGCAGCACGAGCACGAGCACAAACATCGTGTCGAGCGTCTTCTCGACAAAGCTGCGCTTCAGCGGCACGTCCGACGAGTTCATCGCGATCTTCGTCTCCTTGCCTGTGTAGATCACGAACGCGATCGTCCACTCGGCGTTGCGGCTGTCGCTCCCACGCAGAATCAGGTTGTCCATCGTCAGGCTCGTGTCCTCCGTGGGGGTCGTCACCGCTGTTGTGGCCGCCGTCACTGCCCCCGGGTCGGCCGCGTCCGGACTTGCGTCCGCACTCGCGCCGACTGACGTCGTCGGGTCGTCTGCGCGCACGTCCGTGAGCTTGAGCACGCCGTCAAAGTAGAACAGGTCCTTGTTCGGCGCGTCGCACTCGACGTGGATCTTAAACTTGTTGAGGATGTCGTCGGGCGTGAGGAAGTGCTTCGTGGGCTTCGCGACGCTCCGGATCTTGAGGTTCGTCTCGCCGTCCAGGTTCGCAGTCTCGACGTAGCAGCGGCCGTCCGGGCGGCTCGTCGCGAGCAGCACGCAGTCCGCTGGCACCTCGTCGCCGTCTTTCAAGAGCAGCAGGTCGCCGACCTCAATGTCCTGCCACATGCCGTCCATGTGCCGCACAACGCCGCTCGCGTCGCGCCGCACAATGTGCGCGGCCTTCGTGTTCACCTGCGCGTCCGCTTTCTGGCGCCGCAGGTCCTCCGACACGTCCTTGAGCGCCGACGTCGCGAACACGATCAGCAGCGGCGTGAGGCTCGCGACCGGGCTCACGGGCGAGAAGCTGAAGAAGCAGAGCCCGACCACGATCGTCGTGTAAATGTTCGCGAGCCGGCTGAACTGCATCTTGAAAAACACGAACGGGAAGTTGTAGAACGTGTACTTGCTCGTCCGGATCATGTTGCCGCAGAACGGGGCCGGCGCGACCACGACCTCAGCCGGCACGCCGGTCGTCGCCACGCCCGCGGCGAGGCTCTTGCGGCGGCTCGTCGTGCGCTGCAGCCCGGGCTCGACGACGATCGTGCGCCGCGCCGACGGGCGCTCGTCCTCGGGCAAGTCCGCGGCCGGGTTCACGCTCATTGTTTGGCGCAGGTGGTGCATCGAGCCGCCCCGCGCGGCGGCGGCTGGCGACGGCGGCGCCATGGTCGCGAGCGCCGCGCGGTTGTACTCGCGCTGGTTCTGCACGGCCTTGACGATGCGGCGCAGCTTCCAGCCGTAGAGCAGACCGGCGAGGTTGAGCAGCGTGAGGAGGATCGAGAAGAAGCCCTGCATGAGCACGGCCGTGCCGCTGCTCACACTGTTAAGCTTGCCGTTGTAGCCTTTAAAGTACCAGATGATGTCCACGAGCAGGCTCAGCTGCATGCCAAACTTGTAAAAGAGCAGGAACT
>SMMQ01002045.1:0-19764 GCA_008271595.1 [Pythium] brassicae (nom. inval.) | reverse complement strand
GGGGGGGGGGGGGGGGGGGGGGGGGGGGGGGGGGGGGGGGGGGGGGGGGACAATAACGTGATCGATACGCAATCAGTCAGTGCCAGCACCACACACCACTGACTGGACTACGCAAACACACCACACACGCACCAGAATGAGCACCGGCAGCGTCGCCTGGTACGAGAGCCCGAGGATGATCGGGAAGATGCGGCTCGTGTTGATCACGGACTGCGTGACGATCGTAAACTTGAGGCGCCGGCGCGCCTGGTAGATCGTCATGCCCTTGAGGAACCAGAAGACGCGCTCAAAGACGTTCCAGACCTTGGCCTCCGCGCTCGCCTCGTTCTCGGACGCGATCGAGTCGGCCATGCTGTCGGCGCGGTACCGCAGCGAGATGATGTTGCGCTGCTCCTCCTCGGGCGCGGCGCCCGTGAACGTGTTGATGCGGCGCATGACCTTCGCGTGCGACGTCGGCGGTTGCTGCGCCGCCGCGTGCGCGTCGTGGCTGCTGCTGGCGGCGCCGGAGCCAGGTGGGTACGCGGCGCCGTCGACGTCGAGCCCGAGGTGGTAGCCGCTGGCGGCCTCCTCAGATGGCGACGGCACTGCGAACTCCACGACCTTCATGGCGCCCGCTCGACTGTTCTGGCTGTTGGACGGCGAGGCGGCGAGTGATCTCGCGAGATCGGAGGGGGCGAGGCGGAGGGGGGGACGTCTTATGCCGCGCACTCGAGTGGATGCGACGCGCTTTCACCCGCGAGCCAGCCCGCCGGTGCTAAGTATACGCGGGATCGGGGTAAGAGAGAAGCGGATATTCGCGGCGCGAGAGGCGTAGGGAGCGCGCGATGTGCTTGCGGCGGCTGCGGCTGCGGCGGCGAACGTGGCCACGTGAAAATCGACTGCTCGGGCGTCGTCTTCCTTCCTCTCCGACGCTCGACTGAAGGACTGCGACTGACTGCTTCGCCTGGCTTGAGAAAGCATACAAAACGCCGTGAAATGTGAAGTCGCGCGAACGCGCGAACTCCCGACTGAAGTAACGCGTTTCAGTACCGAACAGTCCTATCGTAATCGTCAGTTTGCAACTTTTGAATAATCCAGCAAGTTGCTATCGTTACACCACAATCTGACCAATAAGCGCCTCAAATAAGCGAAAATAGGTAAAAAAATAAGAAAAGCATAGTGTGGCAGCAGATTTTGACATGCGACGTATTTTTCGACAATTGACCAAAAAGCACAAGTCCCAACTCTGCATACAACTCACAAGTTATTTGCGAGAGTTCCGCTCATTTTGCAATGTGGGACAGGACTCAATGCGACAACATGTAGTGATAAAAACCCGGGTTGATTTCTCGTTTCAAAAATGTAGCCATTTGCAATGCCAAACACACCTGCGCTTGAAGCACATTTTGGCGGCAGTGCAGCACAACGCGGGGCGGATACGACCACCACCACGCTTGCCGACGCGCGAGCACATCTCTGAAGGGAAATTGTCGATGTCCAAGTACACCTCGGATCCACCGCCAGTAACGCACCTCAGCAACAACGCAACACAACGCGGATATGACGGACCGCATGCCGTCAACGAGCGCATCTTGGCGCGAGCCAAAGCTGAAGCGATGCGCAAACCGGACGATAAGCTCATCGACGCGATCCTCTCCTCTCCGACGCCGCAGTACAAACGTCCGACGCTGTTGTCCACGTCGTCGTCGTCATCATCGCCGAGTCTGCGCGATCCAGTGGCAAGCACCTTCGATCCATTCCACGAAGCCAAGCCGAGCCAGCTGCGTAACTCGCGCGACTGGGACGACGCACTGCAGTACCTGTCGCCGTCATCGTCGCTCTCACGCGGGCGAAGACGCACAATATCTGCTGCGCACCTCGCGTCGAGCCAGAAGAAGGGGTGCTGCGGAGACTACTGCCACATCGAGACCAACGCGCTGGCAGCGAGCCGCATGGACGGCAAGAAGGCGTTCGGCAGCAGACGCCTGCCGCCAAGACAAGCGCCGTCGCCGTTGGTTGTGACTGAGAGCGATGTGAGACATCGCAGCAGCGTGTACACTGCGACAGCGGCTGCCGCCGCGTTCCTCGAGTCTCGCGTAAGTGACGATTCGCTCCGGTTCGAGCCCCGAGTCGGGAACCGAGGAGCTGGGAGCAGCGCTGACGCGCGCCAGAAACCATCGTCTCCGCAGAAGCAGCAGCTGGAGGCGACGGCGCTCTCGCAGTGCTCGATCCCGTTCAAGCTCATCGCGCAGACGCGAGCCGAGAAGCCGCTCGTGGACCTGTTCGCTCGGCGGTATCGCAACGGAGAGGACGGCGACTACCTCGCGGAGGAGTACTACGGCGACGGCGAGCCACTTGGGCAGACGTTCCCAGGCTACTACTACCAGGAGGTGCAGGTGTGCAGCAACTGCTTCGCGTTCTACACGCTCGTCGAGGGCGTGCGCATGAAGGCGCAGAACCACATGGCGAGGAAGCGCGCGGGTGGAGGACGACGAAGCAGAGCGAAAGGTGGCGGTCGAGCGTTGGAGTCGAGTCATTTGCTCGACGCCAGCGTGCCGCGGCCGAGTCAATGGGCCGAGCACATCGCGGAGGCCGACGAGCGTGACGATGTCGACGACCCGGACGACGACCGAGCCAAGCAGCGTCTCCGAATCTGGTCGCAGACATGGCGGCACGCAGGAAGTGTGTTGCAGAGCATTACAAAGAACGACGCTGCAGAGCTCTACAGCTTCACGAACCCGCACCCAGCGGTCGCGATGGTGCTGAGCTGCCTCGGCATCGTGCTGCTTGGCCGGGAGGGCGACTGGACGGAGCTGAAGCGGACAGTGTCGCAGGAGAAGCTGCTCGCGCTGCTGCAGCGGTTCGAGCTCGCGCACCTGAGTCTCGAGACGGTGGCGAAAGCGGCGGCGCACGCGCGGAACCCGCTCTTCTCGCCTATGCACATTACGCCGATCAGTTCGTGCGCTGCGCGCTTCTGCGACTGGTGACGACGGCCGCTTTGTAGTCGTTGTGCTCGAGAAAGCTGCTGCACCTTGTGGCTGATGACGCTCTCTCTCTCTCTCTTTGTTGCTCTCCTGCTGCTCGTGACAGGATCCTAACAGTGTTGCAAGCGTACGCTTGGCGACACTGCGATGCGTTCAAGGACCACGACGCGAACCGCGTGTTGCGCACGCTAAAGCCCGAGCTCCTGCCGGCCGGCATGTCCGATCCGAGCGACTTCGGTGGCACCCGCACGAGCAACGACGCGACACGAACGAGGCACCGCCCTCAGCCAGAACGAGACGCGAAGAAAGCAACGCGTGGGCGTCAGCAGGACGCAGTGCGCCGCGCAATCCAGGAGCAGCAGATGACGCGCCTCGCTGCGCCGTCGGGGCTTGCGGACGCAGTCGCATCCGGCGGCGGCGCCGACGCGGTCTTCACCTGCCAGGACGGCGTCACGCAGATCCCGTACTCGGTCGCAGGCCAAGCAGCGGGCGAGAGCCTCAAGTGCAACCTCGTGGTCTTCCACGACTTCTTCGACACGATGGACAGCACGAAGGTGTTCTTCCGCCCCGTGCTGGCGCGCAATGTCGGCGCGCGCGCGCTGTTCTTCAACTTCCCGGGCCAAGCCGGGTCGGCGTACGCCGCAGGCGAGCGCGGTACGGAGCGAGCGGTGCTCAACAACGTCTGGCAGGCGCGCCGCGTGCATGAGCTGCTCAACTACCTCGAGCACACGAAGCAGTTCCTCCTAACGGGGGCACCGTTCCACCTCGTCGGCTTTGGCAACGGCGCGAACATTGCGGCGTGTTACACAATCCTGCACGGCAAGGCGTACGACACGCATCTGCAGTCGCTCGTGCTCTGCAACGGCTTCGCGAGCGTGGACGCGCAGCTCGCGGCGATCCTGCACAGCGCGGTGAACGTCTTCTCGTGCTTCCCGCCGGCGCGGCCGGACCTGCCCATGTCGTTCTTCGCCAAGTTCCTCTTCTCGGACGCGTACCTGGCCAAGGTCGACGCGAACCTGGCGCTCAGCATCTACACCGCGGTCACGAACGCGATCACGCTCGACGGGCGGGTCCGGATCTGCAAGGGCGCGCTGCGGCACGTGGACCTCGCGGGCCAGCTCGAGGCGATCGACGTGCCGCTCGTGCTCGTGCAGTCGGTCGAGAACGCGCTCGTGGCGCCGACGAACGTCGACCCGTTCCTCCAGAGCCGCGCGAGCG
This sequence comes from [Pythium] brassicae (nom. inval.), assembly GCA_008271595.1. Taxonomy (NCBI): domain Eukaryota; phylum Oomycota; class Peronosporomycetes; order Pythiales; family Pythiaceae; genus Globisporangium; species [Pythium] brassicae (nom. inval.). Next base: position 15,583 of record SMMQ01002045.1, on the reverse strand, counting down.
TGCTGCACGCGTGGTCGCACCAGCAGGCTCCGGCGCAGGCGCCGGCCGGCGACGTCCGCGGGAAGACGAGCAAGCAGCTGCGCCAGGCGCTCGCGACGCCCAGGAGTGCCTTCGTGTCCTGGCTCCGCGCGGGCCACGAGCTCCGCCAGGAGTGCAAGGCGTACGTCGCGGAGCTGATGGACCTGCTTGTGAACTCGAAGGAGCCGCTCGCGTCGAGTGGTGCAGAGCACGAGGCTGGGCGAGCGCCTCCAACAGTGTCGGCGACGCCAGTCGGGGACTGTCTGTCACCGCCGCAGACCAGAGTGAGTCCGAGCGCGGCAGCAGGTCGCCCGTCGTTGGTACCGGCCGCGCCGCTGATCGACAACGCCACAGGCAACGCCGTCGCTGCGCAGCTCCTGACGCCGCAGGCGACAGGGAAGACGAAGGCGGCGTACAAGCTCCAGCTCGAGCGGTCGGAGCGCGAGTTCCAAGAGGCCGTGAAGACCCACGAAGCGCAGAAAGCAGAGCTCGTGAACAAGAGGCGGCTCGCAGGACAGCCTGCAAGCGAGGCGGCGCACTCGCTCAGTCCACAGCCGACACCAGCGGCAGCTTCGTCGCCCCACGCCAACCGGAAATTCGAGCTGTCGGCGCCACCTCCCACGCTCACCAGCGTGCGCCTGCCGCACTCCGACGCCGCGCAGCCTCCGGTGCTGTCGACTGGGAAGCTTCACACAGTCGCAGAAGTCAACGCGATGTCGCTGCACTCAGACGTCGGCACGATGCGGCGGAGGCTGATAGAGAGCGAAGCGACGGCCGCGCGCGAGGCGGCGGAGCTGCGCGCCAAGCAGCACGCGGCCGCCGCAGAGCGCTTGGCGGCGCTCCAGCAGGAGCAAGAGCGGCGACGCCGCGAATGGGAGGCGGAGGACAGGGCCCGCGCCGCCGCGTTCGAGAAAAAGCTCCAGGAGGAGCAGGCGGCGCGCCTCGCCGCGTTGAACTCGCGCGACGCGGAGCTGCTGGCCGCGGACCGGGCGGCATCGCTCGCAGCGACAACCGACGATGCGCCACGAGCGCCCGTGTCGGCGTTTGCTCTTCGACTCGAGCAGCAGAAGCAGCAGCAGCGACAGCAGCAACAACAGCAAGGAGCGAGCCCGTCGTCGTCGTTGTCTAGCGACGCGCTGCCGAGCGTCTTTGGCGCGCTCGAAGCCGACGCGCGCGCGACGACGCGTCTCGGGCTGCTACGCGTCGACGAGTTCGCGGACGTGAGGGCGTCGATGGGGCGCGCGCACCGCGACGGCGTCGTCGCCCACGAGAGCGCGGCCCGGACGAACGCGCGTCGGCGGCAGCACGCGCACGCCACGTGCATCCAGAAGCACGTGCGCCGGCTCCTGGCGACGCAGCGGGTCCGCGCGCTGCGCACACGCGTCCAGAAGGAGCGGATCGCGCGCGTCGCCGGCGCACACATTGTGCGCGTCGTGCGGGGCTTCCTCGGGCGGCGCCGATTCGCGCAGCGTCGCGCGCTGCAAGCGGTTGAGCAGCAGCGCGCGTTCGCGGCGGTCGTGGTCCAGCGGCTCTTCCGCGGCCACGTCTGTCGCGTCGCATTCGCGCGCCGGCGCCGCGCAGCGAAGGCGCTGGTGTTGCAGCGCGTGGTCCGGGGCCACGCTGGCCGCGTGCGCTGCGAGGCGCTGCGCGAGGCGCGCGCCCAGCGCGCGTACCTGGACCGCAAAGCAGCCAAGCTCCAGGCGACGTGGCGCATGTACGTCGCGCGCGACCGGTTCCTCGCCGCGCGCTTCGCGGTGCTGGCCGCGACCGAGATTCAGCGCGTGTATCGCGGGCGGCTCGGCCGGCGCGAGGCGTCGCGCAAGAAGCAGTGGCGCGACGCCGAGCCCGGGCCGGCGCGGCTCGCGCTCGGGTTGCAGCTGATCGAGGGCTCGAAGCAGGCGTTCGAGCGCCAGCAGCGCGAGCTCGACGCACTGCACCGCGCGCAGGAGGCGGCGGAGCGCCAGGTGAGCGCGGTGCACGCCGAGCTGCAGGATTCGGAGACGGAGCTCGCGGGGCTCGAGCGCGAGCTCCAGGAGATCGACCAGCTCGAGAGCGACCTGCGCGAGCTCACGCACGAAGCCGAGATGCTGCACAGCGGCGGCATCGAGGCGCTGCTGCGGGGCGGCGCCGAGCAGCTCTTGGAGTCGAAGGCGAGCCTGCAGAAGCGCCAGGCCGCCGCGTACGCGGTGGAGATGGCGGTCCAGATCAAGCGCGCCGAGCGCGAGCGGCGCAAGCAGGAGCTCGAGGCCGAGTTCGCGGGCGTGTTCGCCGACGTGCAGCAGAAGCGGCGCGCGCTCGCGCGGCTCGAGGAGGCGCTCGCCGACATGGAGGCGGCGCGCGCGCGCAAGGACCGCGAGTTCGCGCGGCTCCAGCGGCGGCTCGTGGAGCTGCTCGAGGAGCAGAAGCTCGAGCTCGAGCGGCTGCGCGAAAAAGGCATCGAGCTTGAGGCCGCTACCGCGACGTCGGCGGCGGCGGCGGCGGTCACGGCGGCCAAGGCGCAAGAGCACGAGGCGCGGTCGCAGGCCATGTTCGCGTCCACCGAGGAGCTCATGAAGTTCCAGTTCATGTCCATGTCGCTGTCGTACTTTAGCTCGCTCTCGATGCTCAAGAGCCTGCGCGACATCAACGCCGACACGACGGCCGCCGCAATCACAAGCACAGCGGAGAGCGCGGCGGCCGCGGCGGCGGCGGCGGCGGCCGCGAACCTCCCGGCGGTATCCCGGCTCCCGGTCGGCGGCGCGGACCTCATGGCAGCGGCGGCGGCGCAGCGCAAGCAGCAGGAGCTCGCGCGCGAGCTCGCAGACGAGGCGGCGGCAGCCCGACGCGCGCAGCTGCAGCCGCTGCCGCCGGCGGTGCGCGACTGGAGCGTGGACGACGTCGGGCGCTGGCTCGACGCGCTCGCGTTGCCGCAGTACAAGCCGGCGTTCGCGGAGGGCGCCGTGGACGGCGAGTTCCTGCTCGAGCTCCGGCCCGAGGACCTGGCGGACGTGCTCGGCGTGCGCCACGCGCTGCACGTGCGCAAGCTCGTCGTGGCGCGCAACAAGCTGCTGCCGCTGACGGCGCACGAGCGCGCGCAGCTCAGCGCCGTGCAGCACGAGGAGGGTGCCGAGCTGGCGCGCGCGCGCGCGGCCGTCCCGGACCTCGACACGGTCTTCTCGCAGGCGCGCAACGGCCGCCTCAAGCGGCTCGCGGAGAGCCTCGACGCGGGCTTTTCCGTGGACGAGGAGGACGAGAAGGGCAACACGCTGCTGCTCATCGCGTGCCAGAACGTGAACGTGAAGATGGTCGAGCTCCTCGTCGCCAAGCGCGCGAACGTGAACCACCGCAACGCGCAGGGCAACACGCCGCTGCACTTCGCCATGGCCTACGATGCGGACGGCGCGCTCGGCGAGTACCTCATCGCGCGCGGCGCCGACGACACGCTCGAGAACGCGTTCGGGCTCACGCCGTACGACGGCCTCACGCCCGAGTAGTCGGGAAAGGAAATTAAACTAAGGAGCAAAACGGAAACTAAACACCCTTTGTTTTGTTTTGGCTTTGGTTTGGACTTTTAGCTGTTTCGTCTACAATATGCTATCGACGCATTTACAGTACTACCAGCAAGCTTCCTACTCGAAAGTCTTGGCCACTCGCTTGGCAGCGCCGTCACTGGTGCTGGTGTCCTTCGCGCCGCGCTCCTTCGCGGCGACCAAGCGGTTGACAGCGTTCACGTACGCGGTCGCCGACGCCACGAGGATGTCCGTGTTGGCGCCGTGACCGACGTACTGGCGATTCCGGAGCACGCCCGTCTGCGGGTTCACGAGGTCGCCCGTGGCCGCCGCGCTCTCCGACGCGCCGTCCTCGCCCCCCTCCTCCTTCTCCTCCTGCACGCGCACCGTGACCTCGCCGAGCGCGTACGTGCCGTCCGTGATGCTGTTGACCGAGTACTCGTTGAGCTTGAGGTGCGGCATCTGCGTCGCGCGCTTGATCGCGACGTAGATCGCGTCGACCGGGCCCGTGCCCATGGCCGCCTCACTCACCTCCTGCCCGTCCTTGTACGCGAGCGTGACGGTCGCGGTCGGCTTGACGCGGTTGCCCGCGGTCACGTGCACCGACTGGAGCGTCCAGAACGCCTCGGGCTTGTAGAGCTCGTCCGAGACGATCGCCTCAATGTCGGCGTCCGTCACCGTCTTCTTCTCGTCCGCGAGCACCTTGAACTTGTCGACGTAGTAGTCGAGCTGCTGCGGCGTCAGGTCCGTGTACCCGAGCTGCTGCAGGCGCTTGCTGTACGCGTGGCGGCCCGAGTGCTTGCCAAGCACCATCTTGCTCTCGCTCAGCCCGACCGACTCGGGCAGCATGATCTCGTACGTCGCCTGGTGCTTGAGCACGCCGTCCTGGTGGATGCCCGACTCGTGCGCGAACGCGTTCGCGCCCACGATCGCCTTGTTCGGCTGGATCGGCATGCCCGTGTAGTGACTCACCATGCGGCTGCAGCGCGTGATGTGCGTCGACTCGACTGTCGAGTACACCGGGTAGTGCTGCGGCCGCGTCTGCAGCGTCATGATGAGCTCCTCGAGCGCCGTGTTGCCCGCGCGCTCGCCAATGCCGTTGATCGTCACCTCGGCCTGGCGCGCGCCGCCCACGATGCCCGCGAGCGCGTTCGCAGTCGCGAGCCCGAGGTCGTTGTGGCAGTGTGTCGAGAACACCGCTTTCTCGCTCCCCGGCGTGTTCTCGATCAGGTACCGGATGAGCGAGCCGTACTCGTCCGGCACCGTGTAGCCCACCGTGTCCGGGATGTTGAGCGTGCGCGCACCGGCTTTGATCACCTCGGCGAGCACGTCGCAGAGAAAGTCCGGGTCGCTGCGCCCGGCGTCCTCCGGGGAGAACTCGACGTCCGGCGTGAGGCTCGCAGCGAACGACACGGCCTCGACGGACCGCCGGATGCACTCGTCGCGCGACATCTTAAGCTTGTACTTGAGGTGAATGTCCGACGTCGCGAGGAACGTGTGGATGCGGTGGCTCGGGGCGTACTTGACCGCGTCAAAGCAGCGCTGGATGTCCTTCTCCGTGGCGCGCGCGAGGCCCGCGATCGTCATGGGCTGCCCAGTCTTGCGGCTGCCCACGAGCGGCCCGATCTCCTGCGCGATGGCCGCCACGGCCTCAAAGTCGCCGGGCGACGAGATCGGGAAGCCCGCCTCGCACACGTCCACGCCCAGCAGGCTGAGCGCGCGCGCGATGTCGAGCTTCTCGCGGAAGTTGAGCGTGGCGCCGGGCGACTGCTCGCCGTCGCGCAGCGTCGTGTCAAAGAGGATGAGGCGGTCCTTCGCAGGCGCCGCAGCGGCGGCGGCGGCGGCGTCCGTGGAGAAGCGACTCGCAGACGGGCGAGACGAGGAGGAAGCGGCGGCGGCAGAGGCGCGCGCCCGGCGAACTGCACGGAGCATCATGGCGGCAAGTGTGCGTTCGAGAGCTGCTGGCTGGGGGCTGCTGGTGCGGCGACGGCGGCGAAATGGCGAATGTGGGGAGCTCCAAAGGCTTGCGGTCGCGAGGCGGCAAAAGATCTGTTTGAGCAAACTGAAACCAAGCACACCACCAGCACTCGAGTGGACATGTGGTAGGGAAAATGGCCAGGCAGAGTCGAACGAACTTGATGATCGACTTTTGAACGAGTCGCAGCCACAAGAATTTCAGTACGTTTTGCAGTGATGAAATCAAGGGAGTTGGAAACCGTGAAAGGATGGGAATGGGACTTCTTCATACAAACTGTCAGTATAAAAGGGTAGATCCTTATCTAAGCATTTCTCTGTTGACAAGCAAGGTCACTGACACCTGTGACGGAGCTGCAACTCGCTGGAGAGCGCCTCCGCTCAACATCCGTGCTGTATCGCCGATGTTGAGGGGTTGCACCCGCTGATAGTGCTGTACCGTACTCCAGTCTCAAGACTCTCTCTCTCTCTCTCTCTCACACACACACACTCAACGCCAGCAATTATTCACGAGGTTGGGACCGCGTGCAAAGAACCGATGCTCACTCCCCATCGTTGCAGGACCACAGACACTGCCACTTGAGACGCAGTGCACTCACTGCCACCAGTCGTTGGTGCTGGAGGTTGCAGCTTCTACCTTGCAACCAACCATCCACAGACCACCGCACCTCGTGCATCCTATCGCCTCATTTCTCGTGCCTTATGTGTGCGTGTGTGCGTGCGCACACGCTCGCTTCCGCCACTGCGCCTCGCCCGTCTCTCTGTCACTCTGCCCTCGCAGCTCATCGCGAGCCGAGGTTGTTCTGGATAAAGTGGCGCACGCTGTCGATGCCCGCTGACGAGATCGCGAGCTTGAAGTGGATCCGGTCTGTCCACGTGAGCACGTTCAGGTCCTTTGCGTACTGCACCACTTGCTCGAACTCCTCCTGCGTGTTGAAGCCGTCGAAGAGCAGCCCCTCGACGAACTGCACGCGGTTGCGCTCTCGCTGGACACGTTCGACAGCACACACCAACGTGAGCGGCTACTGAGTGTGCAGCATGGGGGCGACACCCGCGTCCCAACCCATAGCGAGACACCACCATACAAAGCAGAGCACGCACCTCCCACAGGTAAATCTGGTCCGCAATGTTCTCCGGGATGATCGGCGTGTTCTGCCGCATCTTTGGGTGCACATGCTTCATAAGAAAGTCGTAGATCTGCTGCGCCGAGATGCCATGGATTAGCGCCGACCGCAAACTCTCGCGCGTGATGAAGCCGATCGCCATGTTCGGCAGCCGCGCGACAATGTCGACAAACACGCTCAGCATCGCGACGTGGAGCGTCGAGTTCGTGTACGCGTAGATCTTGAAGTTCGTCTCCACGACGATGAGCAGCTCCGAGCCGACGTCCAGCGACGGCGCGCTTCGGGGGTCCGCTTGCGAGTGCACGCCCTGCGAGCCACCCACGTCGGCCAGTCAGTCTCCCAGCATCAGATGCCGACAGCGCAGCGGCACGCACCGATCGGACGCCCGTGAACGAGCTCGTGAGGCTCATGAGGCTCCGCTTCTGGCCCGTCGAGCCACCAAAGATGAGGTTCACCGCCAGGCTCGTGGTGTAGAACCGGTCGGACGATGTGCGCTTCCGGTAGAGCAGCCCAAAGTCGATAAAGTCCCCGAGCAGCAGCTGCTGCGTCTTTGTCAGGTCGCCCGTGGCGTAGAACTCGTTTGTCTGGCAGTAACTAGCGCAGAGCAACACGGCGTCGGCCTTCTACCGCTGTCTTCCTATCACAAAGCCACACAGCCACACAGCCGCACACACACACGCACCTGATCTGGAAGAGGAACTGCAGGATGTCCTCCTGCTTGAGCGCGCCCGAGTTGTCGAGCGTCTTGATGTACTCGAGCATGAAGATCCACATCTGCACGTGGATGTCCTTGAGCATGAACTCGTAGCCCGTGTCCGTGATGTGGTACGCGCGCTTGTCGGCGCTCTGCTGCATGAGCTTCGTGCGCAGCAAAATCTCGACGACGGACTGCGGCGGCTCCTTCACGGCCGTGGAGCCCACCATGAAGTGCAGCACCGAGTCCCAGCGCGAGCGCGCGTACCGCTCGAGCTCGAGCGCCGAGAGTGCGGCGCCGTCCAGCGCCTTGCCGAGCGCCAGGCGGCCGCTCTCCCACGGCGAGCCGCCGAGGCTGCTGAGCGCGCGGCGCAGCTGCCGCTGGAACGCTGGGTGCAGCTGCACCGCGTCGCCCGCAGCCGCAGCGGGCTGGAACACGCGCAGGCGCTCGAGCTTCTCGAGCGCGAGCGCGAGCTGCGGCGGCGGCTCGGGGGCCGCGTGCACCCACTGCGCGAACGCGCGGCGCTCCACCGGCGCGTCGCTGGCCAGCAGCCGGACCACGAACTGCTGCGCGAGCGCGGGCAACGCCTGGAAGACCGCCTGGCACGCCCACGGGTCCTCGTACAGGCGCTCGAGCGTCGCGTTCGGGAGCGTCTCGAGGAACTCGAACGCGTCCATCGTGCCGAGAGTGCGCGCGCGCGTGCTCTTCAGAAGATTGGGCAGTGTGGGAAGGCGGGCCGGTCTCCCTCATTTTCATCGCGCGTGTGGAAACATCGGTCGCGACCTCACATACAAACTTGCCGTCAAAGAGACACCCACTTGTCGTTTGTTCCTTTTCAAGCGCACGCAACATGGCGGCCCGGCCGCTGCCGCCTGGACGCCGCGGCCGCGGTGCCTCGCGCGCCGTCTCGGGGCTCCACCACCTTCCGGAGCCCAAGCTTCTCGACATCCCTGCCAGCGCCACCCCCACTTCGTCTTCTTCGTATTCTGCCGCGTCCCCCTCCGCTCCAGTCGCGTCTGCGTCGTCGGCATCAGTGCCACCCCCCTCCGCACCGGCCGCGGCCCCCGGAGCGCCACCATCGCCCTTGTTGGAGGCGGACGCCGCGCCAGCGAAGCGCGTTGCGCAGGTGATCGCAGCACTGGAGGCGGACGCCGCGCCCGCCGGCATCCGCTTCGGAGCTGAGACCGCGACGCCATCGACGACAACACCACGACAGCACGCGCCGCCCCCAGTATCCGCTCCAACTCTGACTCCAGCAGCGTCAGCGTCTCCTGCTGCTCCCCCAGCTGCTAGTGCTGGATATGCGACAGTGGCCTCGTTCACCGCCACCCCGGAGCCAGCGGTCGTGGCTTCTGAGCCAACTCCTGTTCGTGTGCGAGCCGTAGCTCCTGTCCCCACGCCAGCTCCAGCCCCAGCTCCTGTCCCTGCCCCCGTTGCTTCGCCGGTGCCTTCGCCGCCTGCGTCAGAAGGCGTCCCTGCAGAGCTCGGCGAGCTGCACCCGTTCCGGCTGCTGCTGCCCGTCGAGCGCGTGCCGGAGGTACCCGAGAGCGTCGAGTGCGTGTACGACGACGCGGCCGTGGCGATGCAGAAGAGCGTGCTGCGCGTGCTCAAAAAGGTGCTGGGCAAGAAGGACAAGCTCAAGCTCGAGGACTTCAAGATCAACTCGCGCCTCTTTGGCAACAACTTCATGGAGGCAGCCGAGTACTTCGACTCGCTCGTCGCGGACCTCGGTGCTGTGCGCGCGCTGCAGCTCGCGCCGTGTCTCGGAACGCTCCAGGCCGACTACATGAAGCGCACGGGGCTGCTGCTCGCCGCGCGGAGCTACCGACTGCGCCACCTTGCGGCGCTGGAGGCGCAGTGCGCTGCGATGCGGGCCGCTGCGGCGCCTCCAGCCCCGGCTCCAGTGGCAGTGACTGTCGCTGCGGCAGCTCCGGTGCAACCGAACGAGCCACCCGCTGTCGCTGCTGCTTCGAGTGAAGCTGCGCTCTCCAAGGCGACCGAGTCGACGGCGTCTCTCGCTGCCGCCGCTCCTGTCGCGTCTCTCGAAGCCGTCGCAGCCGCAGCCGAAGCCGAAGCCTCCAGTGCGGAGACCGTGTCGTCCGACGCTGTCGGTTTCACGGACGTGGTGTCGGAAGAGCGGCTGTTTCAATCTGTCGAGGCCACTGAGGTGATCGCTGCGCCGAGTGCCGACGCTGTTGCTGTCGCGGTGCTGCTTGGAGCAGCAGCTGCAGAGGCAGGTGCGACTTTCGTCGAGGAGCCGACGCTCGCAGTCGCGGACCCGATTGAGGCTCCGGATGTCGCTGCAGAGACAGAGAAGCACGTCAAACACGCAGCGGCAACGGCCACGTGGCACGAAGCCTCGGAGGTCGTGAGTGACTCGCTGTCAGTGTCGCATGAGTCGCGCGAGTCCGACGAGGAGAATCAGTCTCCGCCAGCTGCAGCCCCAGCGCCTGCTTCAAGCGCCATCGACAGCGCCGCTTCCGTCTCCGCCGCCGTGTCGACTGCCGAGGCCCGCGAGGCGGCGGCGTCCCCACCCGAGTCGTTCGTCGCAGACCTCCCGCTCGCGTTCCAGCACCTCTTTTCGAGCGACGAAGTCGTCGTTGCGGCGTCCAAGCGCGCGACCCCAGCGGCGGCTGCGAGCAGCCAGGCGAGAGAGCGCAGCGATTCGACGGACGCGGAGAACCTCTTTGGCGAGCGCTTCTCAGTGGAAAGTTCGAGCTCCGAGACCGCGGAGAACCTGTTTGGCGAAAGCATCTACGAGCCGAAGCTGTCTGCGGCGGTATCTTCTACGTCGAATGGCTCATCGCACGACGGCGCGGCTTCCAGCGCTCCGGTGGTGGCGCCGACGCCCGCGCACTCGCAGCTGCTGTTTGGTTTCGCGACGGCGGGGGCCGACACGGACTCGGACTCGGATGACTCGGGCTTCAGCTCGCCCTGAGGCTCCGTGAGGGGGTGGAGGGAGGGAGTTTTGGGTACTGTAAGCGCCTCGTTGAGTACGCAGTACGCGTGTCCACGCGCCATACGAAGACGAAGCAGATGCCATTGAACAGCAGCCGTGGAAACGCTTCGATTTCGAAGCTCTCGTAGCGCCGCACCAGGTGCCAAGGACGACGGCTGAGTGAGCGTGAGGACGCTGCTGTGGGTCAGTCGCTCGCAACTCGGAATCGCCCTCGAGAGACGAGTCACGCGGCTGGGGGCTGCTCACTCACTGGCGCGTTCATTCCATGCACATGTCGCTACTTTCGCCTGGCTCTCCGCAGCAGACACCAGGACGTGTGGCACCAGGTTGAAGTGTCGATTCGCGCGACGGTCTCCGATAGCGAGCGTCCACGGTCTCCGCTCGACGCACCTCGCACCGTTCGAGTCCCAGTGGCCTGAGGGGCTCGCTCTCCCCTGCCGCCTCTTTCCGCCACCACTAAACAAACAGAGGACGCGGCGCGAAAGCGATTGTGTGGCTCGAGCCGTATGGTGCATCCTCTGGCGGCGCACGCGTTGGCCGCCAGAGCGTCATTGGTGACGGGAGCTCACCAGCGCTGGAGCTCCCACAACTCCTCCCTCGCTTACTCTCGAATCCTCCTCCGGTCGCTTAAGCGACCAACCATCCCCGCTCGCTCGCAACGATGACGACAGCTGCCGCCACCGCGCACCTGAACGTGCTCCTCGCGCAACTGCCAGCTGCCGACGCGTCGCTCGTGCTCGCGGGAGCCATCGCGCTGTTCGCGCTAGCCGCCGCGCTGCTGGAGGCGGTCACGCTGGCGACACGCAAGCCACACCTCGCGCCCGCCCCGCTGCACCGGCCGGCCAGCACGCTGCCGCTGCTCGGCAACACGCTCGACGCCATGTTCTTCCAGCAGCACCGGTTCTTCGACTGGCTCGTGGACGAGTCGATCGCGAGCGGCGCGAGGCCCTGGGTCCTGTCGCTCCTCGGCCGCGAGCCGACGTACGTCGTGTGCACGCCCGAGGCGTTCGAGGACGTGTTCAAGACCCATGCGGCCGTGTTCGAGAAGGGCCCCGCCGCGTCCGCGATCTTCCAGGACTTTCTCGGCGAGGGCATCATCGCTGTCGACGGCCACAAGTGGTTCTCGCAGCGCAAGACCGCGAGCCGCCTGTTCTCGATGCAGATGATGCGCGACGTGATGGAGCAGGTCGTGGCGGAGAAGACGCTTGTCGCGCGCGCCGCGCTCCAGCGCTGCGTCAAACGCAAGCAGCCGATCGCGGTCGCCGACCTGTTCGCCAAGTACTCGAGCGACATCTTCGCGCGCGTCGGCTTTGGCGTCGAGCTCGACTGCCTCGCGCACCCGTTTACGACGACGGCCGACCACGCGTTCATCGGCGCGATCAAGTCCGGCGCGCGCATCATGCAGCAGCGGTTCCAGCAGCCCATGTGGCTCTGGCGCCTCCAGCGGCTCCTCAACGTCGGCCACGAACGGCGCGCGAAGGCGGACGTGAAGGTCCTCCACGACTTTGTCAACAGCATCATCCTCAAGTCCATGCAGCGCAAGAACGAGGCGGCCGCGGCGGGGAGTCAGCCCGACAGCAGCGCCGCCGCGGGTAAGGACCTGCTCTCGCTCTTCCTCGAGTCGGGCGAGCCGGCGGACGTCACGTTCCTCCGCGACATGGTCGTCAACTTCTTCGCCGCGGGCAAAGACACCACGGCGCTCAACATGTCGTGGTTCGTGCTCATGATGAACCGGTACCCGCGGGTGGCCGCCAAGGTGCGCGCCGAGATCCGCGAGCAGCTGCCCGCGCTCGCGAGCGGTGAGAAGCCCGTGTCGACGATGGACGACCTCGGCAAACTCGTATACCTCGAAGCCGCGCTGCGCGAGAGTATGCGCCTGAACAACAGCATGACGTCGCGGTGCGCGAGCGAGGACGTGACGCTGCGCGACGGCACGTTCATCCCCAAGAACGCGAACGTCATCGCGTCGATCTACGTCTCGGCGCGCATGCCGTCGGTCTGGGGCGACGACGCCGCCGAGTACAGGCCCGAGCGCTGGATCGATCCGGCCACGGGCCAGCTCGTGCGCTTCTCGCCGTACCAGGACATCACGTTCCTCGTCGGCCCGCGCAAGTGCATCGGCATGCGCTTTGCGCTGCTCCAGATGAAGACGATGCTCGCGACGCTCATGGGCCAGTTCGACGTCCGGACCGTCGAGGACCCGTTCAAGGTCTCGTACGAGTTTTCGTTCATCCTCGCGATCGGCAGCACGCTCGTGTCGGACGTCGCAGACGCGTCCAGCGTGCAGTCAGCAGCAGCAGCACCCGCGTGGTAACAGAACCTGTAATTGGTGTTGTTTCAGTAGTCGGACAGTAAGTACGTCATCATTACCTGGCACGATACCTTCATCACTATTGATAAGCGAAGCCCACGGGGCGGCAGGAGCTTCGGCCGCTCGCTGCGCACAGCTCTCGGGGGGGACCTCACTGCTTCTCGCTCTGCTGTTTTCCTGTCTGTCTGTCTTGTTTGTCGTCCCTATCGCTCGCCAGCCGGCGCCACTCGCGTCGCGCGCGCCGGCGTCTACTGTCTGTTGTCGTCTATCACTTCTTGGGCTTCTTCTTCTTCTTCGCCTTCGCCTTCTTGGGCGACGGCTGCACCACCGAAGCGGTCGTCATGTCGTGGTCTATACTGTCGCTGTCGCTGCCGTTGCTCGCTGCGTGTGCCGCCGGCTGCTCGTCCGCCCCGTCGGCATTGTCGGCATTTTCGGCCGCGTCGTCCTCGTCCGCCGACACGGCGCCGTTGCCAGCCGCGTCCTTCTTCTTGCCCTTCTTCTTCTTGTGCTTTTTCTTCTTCGCGTGGCCGCCGCCGCCGCCGCCGCTGTCCGCCGCGTCGTCGTCCGGCCACGCGACGTCGTCGATGAACCCGAGCGAGCGCGCAAACTCCGAGCCGTGGTCGATCCCGGACTCGTCCTCGTCGCTCGCGAGCACCTGCCACGAGTCTTTCTGGAACATCCCCGGCCGCGTCATCTGCGGCACAGTAAAGCCGAGCCCGCTCACGCACGCGCTGCTCGTGACTGCGCGCAGTTCCGGCTCGAACGCGCGCCACGTCGTGTGCGACTGGAGAAAGTTGCGCAGAAACGCGTCCGGCGACTGCGACGCGGCCTGGAGCCGGATCGCGTTGCAGCACTGCAAAATGTACCCGCGGTTGCTCGCGCCGGGGCCGCCGTGGCGGTAGTGCTCCACGAGCGCGGTCACGAGCTTCTGCTTCTTCACGAGCGCCTCGAGCGCTGCCTGGTTGTCCGTGCGCAGCGCGATGAAGAGCAGCTGGTAGAACGCAGCGTGGTACAGGTTGTTGTGCGCGTACTCAAAGAACCACGAGACGAGCACGCGCCAGACGCCGGCGTCAAAGTGCGCGCCGAGCTTGCGCGGGTTGTGCGCCACGATCTCCACGAGCGCCTCGACAAGCGTGAGCCGGAACTCGGTGAACGGCACCTTCACGACGTACCCCGTGTGGCGCACGGCGCCGTCCGGGAGCGGCTTGCCGGACTGCAGGTCCATCTCGATGTTCTGCTGGTCCTCGTACTTCTCCACGAGGTACCGCAGCAGCTTGTCCATGTGCGTCTCGACGAGCGCGAACACGCGCTCCCGTAGCGGCGCGAGCTGGTTCGCCACGAGGTTCACGATGGTGCCCCCGAACGACTGGTACGGGCTCGTCGGCGGGCCCTGCACTTTCTCCGTCGTGCTCTTCTGCAGCAGCCGGAACACGCACTTCATCGCGCCCGTGCGCTGCCCGGGCGTGCGTCCCGGGTCCACTGCCGCGTCGACAAGGCCCGCGAGCAGCTCGGGGCAGTACGCGGCCGGCTGCAGCAGCAGCCCGCCGTTGTCGTCGGCCGCGAGCCGGTCGAGCAGCTCGACAAACACGTCGGCCGCGCCCGCGTTGTGCTTCTCCGAGTACCGGCGGCTGTGCACGTGCTCGGCGAGCACGAGCAGGAGCTTCCAGTCCGAGAGCGCGCGGAAGAACGCCCACTTTTTCGGCGGCGAGCTCGCGTAGTAGCGCATGAGCGCGGCGCTGTGCGGCTTGCAGACCATCGTGAGGAACGCCTCGGCCACGTACGCGTGGTCGATAAACTCGAGCATCGGGCCCATGTACCGCGCGACCGTCGCGGCGTCGCGGCCCACGACGTCGTACACGTCGTCGAGGTACATGCGCAGGAGGTAGTCGATGACGCGGCACGCGTGCCGCAAATTGCCGCGCGCGTCGCGCTGGAAAACCGGGAAGATGCACTTTGTCAGCAGCGCGCTCTTGCGCGGCAGGAACGTGATGAGCGCGTCCGACGCGTCGTCGTTCGTGAGCAGCATCGTCGCGCGGAACGAGCGCCGCAGCTCGCCCGTGACGCTTACAGTGTCACGCTCGGCGGGCGGCGGCGCGTCGTCGGCATCGTCAGCGTGCTCGCCCTGCTGCTGCTGCTCCGCATGCGGCGCCGGGCCGTCGCGGATGAGAGAGTCACCTCGCGCGGCGGCCTCGTCGCTGCCCGCGAGGCGCGTGATGTAGCTCACGAACAGTGCGCACGGCTCGTCCTCGTTCAGCAGGTTCACAAGCGTGGACGTCACGACCGGGTTCTCGACGTCGAGGACCTTGGCGAACAAGGCGCTTGCAGCCTCATGCTGCGACGGCGCGGCTGTGGTGGCAGCCGCGCCGTTCGCGTCGCGCGCGGGCTCGTCGGCCATCGTGAGGGGGGAGTGAGTGCTCGCTCACGAGCGATTGATCGATTGTATGTGGCGAGGGGGGAAAATGCGCCAGACACTCTTGGACAACCACATTCCTATGAAGAGAACCGTGGAAGTTCGTAAAAGTGCGACATCGGACTTGAGAGGAGAGACAAAGTGCGAAACTGGCTATCGCGAGGCTTGCTTGGCCACCAGGTGCTGAATTTGACTGGAGCAGCGCCTGTGCTCGGTCGAGGGCGATACTGCTGCAGCTCCATGCATGTCGCGACGCAGATCTTCAGGACTGGACTTGAATTACATCGGGGATGCCAACCCTCCCTGCATGTATCGCTTCTGCCTCCTCAGCTTGACTTTCTTGCGGTTTCCGATTCGCTCGACGCTGTTTGACATCCGCTGTTCACATACAGTAGCGAGTTCTCGAGCGTCCGCCCTCAACACAGCAGAAGTTCCATCCAATCCATCGCTCCGTTGTGATACAAAGTGCCGCCGAACAAACAGGTCCACGAGCAGCTTCTCGGTTCTCGTGATGAGCTTGAACGGGATCGAGCACTGCGAGAGCGCCGTCGCCTCCAGCTGCTGCTTCTGCGGAGACGATGGTTTCTGGCGCGCGTCAGCGCTGC